>CM056052.1:284954721-285167221 GCA_029574335.1 Rana kukunoris
TATTCATAAGCACTGTTGAAAAAAGACATGGGACAGCAGACAGCAACACAGAAGTTATGTGGGAACATACATTATCCCATTGCTTTGCATGGGACATTATACAAAAACCACGACCATCACAAATGGGGGTAGTTAATGGATAAATTAACTATCCTATGCTTTAAGTGGATGTGTAAGTAACATGTGACCAAGTGTTATCGAAATATCTACAGCTGTTTGAAGTAACAACATGTATTTTCCCATAGAGTTGAATGGGAATTTAAAGAAAAAACCACCACCATGGCAAATGGGGGAGGGTAAGGCTTAAATCACCTATACAATGTGGTGGGCTGACATATAAGTAACCCTGTGTGCCAAGTTTCATGTAATACTTTCGCCGTTTGGACGTGATGCTGAACATACATACATACATACAGACACGTTGAGTTTTATATATATATATCCCACTCAATTCCTGTGTTAGGGCGTGGGGTTTTCATAGGAATCCCGTGTGATCCATCAGGCCCTTTTTTTTTAACATGAATAGTCTGAACAAAACAAAGGAACAAAAACAGCTCATTTTACCATGGTGGCAGACCAGCTCACGCTCAGTCCCCTGTAGTGCCCACAAGACCCTGTCATATAACATTTTTCCCATTGGTTAACTGTCTATATAAATTAATTTGTATTCATATACAATACAGCAGAGCACACCGAATTTGCATACGTCATTAGAAAATATTTTTCTAATATATGAACATTGTGTTATTCTAGGAGCTCCGCTACCCAACTGTGCGCAACAAGCGCAAAAGGTGCCAGGACGCTGATGAGGAGGAAGAAGAGGAGGATGTGCTAGAGGAGGATGTTGCCCGAGGAGGATAGGCAGAGGAGGAGAGGGATGAGGAGGATCAGCCAGGGACCTCCCACTCGCCAGCCACCGCCCTGTTGTGGAGCATGTCCCCCCCCCAAAACAATCCTGAGTTTGACGATATGCTGGTCGCTGGAGAGGTGGAGGTGGTGCAAATTGAAGGTCCGGTGAGGCCTCGTTTCAGAGAAGGTAAATATGTGCACAAAGATTAATAACATTTCAACAATAAAATGTAGATATAAAAACGGACAACATATAAACGCACCCGGCAGATTGCAGAACCATAATATGGTATTTATGATAGAAGTATACAGGTAGTGCAAAATTTATTAGGCAAGTTGTATTTTTGAGGATTAATTTTATTATTGAACAACAACCATGTTCTCAATGAACCTCAAAAACTCAATAATATCAAAGCTGAATATTTTTGAAAGTAGTTTTTAATTTTGTTTTTTAGTGTTACTATTTTAGGGGGTATCTGTGTATGCAGGTGAGTACTATTAGGCCTTGTACACAACAGGGAATAAATCCGCTGAAGATGGTCCGACGGACCAATTCAGCGGAAAAATCCCCTCGTGTGTAGGGCAAACAGGACGCTTTTTGCTGATTCATCCAAACCGGCGGAAAAAATTCCAAAGCATGCTTTGAAATATTTCCGCCGATAGCAGGCTGGCAGATATGTCCCTGGTTAGTACGGCAAACCAGCGGACATATCTTGCCGCACATGCGTCGTATCCTGTGAATGGATTCCGACGCATGCGCGCGGAAGTGTTTACTTCCTGGTGCGGGTGACGTGGCTGTCACGTGGCGGCGTCAACGTCACCGCCGCGTCACCGCGCTATCCGCCGGCGGGGAATTTGATCCGATGGTGTGTACAAGCCATCGATCAAAACATCCCCGCCAAATATACGCTGTAAACGGTCCGGGGACCGTTTACAGCGGAATATTTCCCTCGGTGTGTACAAGGCCTTACTGTGCTGAATTATTAGGCAACCTAACCACAAAAACAAATATATATACCCATTTCAATTATTTATTGTTAACAGTGAAACCAATATAACATTCTCCAACATTCCAAAATATACATTTCTGTCATTCAAAAACAAAAAAAAAACAAATCAGTGACCAATATAGCCACCTTTCTTTGCAAGGACACTCAAAAAGCCTGCCATCCATGGATTCTGTCAGTGTTTTATGTGTTCACCATCAACATTGCGTGCAGCAGCAACCGCAGCCTCACAGACAATGTTCAGAGAGGTGTACTCTTTTCCCTCCTTGTAAATCTCACATTTGATGATGGACCACAGGTTCTTCTCAATGGTGTTCAGATCAGGTGAACAAGGAGGCCATGTCATTAGTTTTTTTTTCTTTAATACACTTTCTTGGCCAGGCACCCTGTGGAGTACTTGGACGGCGTGTGCTTGGAGCATTGTTCCTGCATGAAAATCATGTTTTTATTGAAGGATGCAGAGACTTCTTTCCTGTACCACTGCTTGAAGAAGGGGTTCTTCCAGAAACTGGCAGTAGGATGGGAGTTGAGCTTCACTCCATCCTCAACCCCAAGGCCCCACAAGCTCATCTTTGATGATACCAGCACAAAACCAGTACTCCACCTCCACCTTGCTGGCGTCTGAGGCGCGACTGGAGCTCTCTGCCCTTTACCAATCCAGCCACTGGCCCATTCCCTTTTGTCCATCAAAACTCACTCTCATTTCAGCAGTCCAATACAACGTTAGAAAAATCAGCCTGAGATATTTCTTGGCCCAGTCTTGACGTTTCAGCTTGTGGGTTCTTGTTGAGTTGTGGTCGTCTTTCAGCCTTTCTTACTTGGCCATTGTCTATGAGTATTGCACACCTTGTGCTTTTGGGCACTCCAGTGATGTTTGCAGCTCTGAGAAATATGGCCCAAACTAACGGGGTGGCAAGTGGCATCTGGCAGCTGCACGCTTGACTTTTCTCAGTTCATGGGCAGTTATTTTGCGCCTTGGTATTTCCTCACGCCTCTTGCGACCCTGTTGACTATTTAGAATGAAATGCTTGATTGTTCGATGATCACGCTTCAGAAGCTTTTCAATTTTAAGAGTGCTGCCATGCCTCTGCAAGATATCACACTATTTTTGGCCTTTTCAGAGACTGTCAAGTCCTTCTTTTGAACCATTTTGCCAAAGGAAAGGAAAGTTGACTAATAATTATGCACACCTGATATACTGTAGAGTGTTGATGTCATTAGACCACACACCTTCTCATTACAGAGTTGTACATTACCTAATATGCCTAATTGGTAGTAGGCTTTCAAGCCTATACAGCTTGGAGTAAGACAACATGCAATAAAGAGGATGATGTGGTCCAATTACTAATTTGCCTAATAATTCTGCCACTCCCGGTCTGTGCTAGACACATAACAAGTGTATAGACATGATAATGATTGATTAATAAGCAACAGAAATATTTTATGTATTTGTTAAGGGTCTTTGGAAACCAAATTGTTTTTTCTATTATCCTAAACAGCTACAATACAATTGAGCGGTCGTGAATGCAGCTCGGATAAAAATGTGTGATGAAAAAAATAAGGGCTTATAACAGGCAGAATTAAGTATCTTTTGAATCAAAATGAACAAATAGAGAAGGAGCTGGACAAAATGGATGCAAAAGACAAGAAACCCTGAATCGCCTGAAGACTCACGTTCACTTGTAATATTGTGTTTAATAAAAAGTTTTATTTTTTTGAAATGTTTCCTTTGTTTTTGAGATAGATTTAGGTTTTTCAACACATCTAACTTCACATCTAACACATCAACATCAACATCAACACAATCTAACTTCATAATAAGCAAAATCATTTTATACTATTATTTTATTTAACACAAAACTAGGAGAAACTAAAGTACACAGACACAGTCACGACGAACACAAACTAAACTGTTGAAAAATGAACATAACAAAAGCAACAATAGATATAGAGAGAGAGAGCAAGAAAGAGAGAGAGAGAGTGCAGATTTGCGCTTGCATACAGGTAATGGTTGCAGTATAAAGGCCGCAAATCAGGGCTAAACATAAAGTTTATTGTTTTAGTTACACTTGCTGTTATGATCCTGTCTGGTAGCTTGTAGCGGAGGCTTTGGTGGATCCGCTGTGCCAGAGAGGTCATGAAGCATTACTCAGCATGGAGGGCAGCAGCAGTAGTATTAAAATGTAATGTAACTAGAAAAGATACAATTTTAGGGTTAATTGTGCGGCATGGTCTTGCCTCCACCAATACAACTGACTGATACGGTGCCCCTAGAGATGTAAATGTGATCCAACCGTGTGTCAATCCACTTCGGTCCATTTGCCCCATCAAAATAATGCCCATCAAAAACTAGCGCCCATCAAAAACTGCACCTAAAAACGAGGGCTGCGCATCTTCACCCGTCTCTACGATTCGATGCAATTTCGATTATCAAGTCCACGATCCGATTTGATTCCGCGATGCATCACGATGCATCACGATTGCAGCGCAAGTGAGCATGGCTCTCCCCCCAAAATACTAAAGGAGATTATCAGAGACTGCAGACATTGTACAAGAAATAGTCAGAGACTGCAGACATAGTACATGAGATGGTCAGAGACTGCAGACATAGTACAGGAGATTGTCATAGACTGCAGACATAGTACAGGAGATGGTCAGAGACTGCAGACATAGTACATGAGATTGTCAGAGACTGCAGACATAGTACATGAGATGGTTTCAGACTGCAGACATAGTACATGAGATGGTCAGACTGCAGCAGCATAGTACATGAGATGGTCAGAGACTGCCAGACATAGTAGAGGAGATTGTCATAGACAGCAGACATAGTACAGGAGATTGTCAGAGACTGCAGACATAGTACATGAGATGGTCAGACTGCAGACAAAGTACATGAGATGGTCAGAGACTGCAGACATAGTACAGGAGATTGTCATAGACTGCAGACATAGTACAGGAGATTGTCAGAGACTGCAGACATAGTACAGGAGATTGTCAGAGACTGCAGACATAGTACATGAGATGGTCAGACTGCAGACAAAGTACATGAGATGGTCAGACTGCAGACATAGTACATGAGATGGTCAGAGACTGCCAGACATAGTACAGGAGATTGTCAGAGACTGCAGACATAGTACAGGAGATTGTCAGAGACTGCAGACATAGTACATGAGATGGTCAGACTGCAGACATAGTACATGAGATGGTCAGACTGCAGACATAGTACATGAGATGGTCAGACTGAAGACATAGTACATGAGATGGTCAGACTGCAGACATAGTACATGAGATGGTCAGACTGCAGACATAGTACAGGAGATTGTCATAGACTGCAGACATTGTACAGGAGATTGTCAGAGACTGCAGACATAGTACATGAGATGGTCAGACTGCAGACATAGTACATGAGATGGTCAGACTGCAGACATAGTACATGAGATGGTCAGAGACTGCAGACATAGTACAGGAGATTGTCATAGACAGCAGACATAGTACAGGAGATTGTCAGAGACTGCAGACATAGTACATGAGATGGTCAGACTGCAGATAAAGTACATGAGATGGTCAGAGACTGCAGACATAGTACAGGAGATTGTCATAGACTGCAGACATAGTACAGGAGATTGTCAGAGACTGCAGACATAGTACAGGAGATGGTCAGATTGCAGACATAGTACATGAGATGGTCAGAGACTGCAGACATAGTACAGGAGATTGTCAGAGACTGCAGACATAGTACAGGAGATTGTCAGAGACTGCAGACATAGTACATGAGATGGTCAGACTGCAGACATAGTACAGGAGATTGTCAGAGACTGCAGACATAGTACATGAGATGGTCAGACTGCAGACATAGTACATGAGATGGTCAGACTGCAGACATAGTACATGAGATGGTCAGAGACTGCAGACATAGTACAGGAGATTGTCATAGACTGCAGACATAGTACAGGAGATTGTCAGAGACTGCAGACATAGTACATGAGATGGTCAGAGACTGCAGACATAGTACAGGAGATTGTCATAGACAGCAGACATAGTACAGGAGATTGTCAGAGACTGCAGACATAGTACATGAGATGGTCAGACTGCAGACAAAGTACATGAGATGGTCAGAGACTGCAGACATAGTACAGGAGATTGTCATAGACTGCAGACATAGTACAGGAGATTGTCAGAAACTGCAGACATAGTACAGGAGATTGTCAGAGACTGCAGACATAGTACATGAGATGGTCAGACTGCAGACAAAGTACATGAGATGGTCAGACTGCAGACATAGTACATGAGATGGTCAGAGACTGCAGACATAGTACAGGAGATTGTCAGAGACTGCAGACATAGTACAGGAGATTGTCAGAGACTGCAGACATAGTACATGAGATGGTCAGACTGCAGACATAGTACATGAGATGGTCAGACTGCAGACATAGTACATGAGATTGTCAGAGACTGCAGACATAGTACATGAGATTTTCAGAGACTGCAGACATAGTACAGGAGATTGTCAGAGACTGCAGACATAGTACAGGAGATTGTCAGAGACTGCAGACATAGTACATGAGATGGTCAGACTGCAGACATAGTACATGAGATGGTCAGACTGCAGACATAGTACAGGAGATTGTCAGAGACTGCAGACATAGTACATGAGATGGTCAGACTGCAGACATAGTACATGAGATGGTCAGACTGCAGACATAGTACATGAGATTGTCAGAGACTGCAGACATAGTACATGAGATTTTCAGAGACTGCAGACATAGTACAGGAGATTGTCAGAGACTGCAGACATAGTACAGGAGATGGTCAGAGACTGCAGACGTAGTACAGGAGATTGTCAGAGACTGCAGACATAGTACAGGAGAAAGTCATAGATTGCAGACATAGTACAGGAGATGGTCAGAGACTGCAGACATAGTACAGGAGATTGTCAGAGACTGCAGACATAGTACATGAGATGGTCAGACTGCAGACATAGTACAGGAGAATGTCATAGACTGCAGACATAGTACAGGAGATGGTCAGAGACTGCAAACATAGTACAGGAGATTGTCAGAGACTGCAGACATAGTACATGAGATGGTCAGACTGCAGACATAGTACATGAGATGGTCAGAGACTGCAGACATAGTACATGAGATTTTCAGAGACTGCAGACATAGTACAGGAGATTGTCAGAGACTGCAGACATAGTACAGTAGATGGTCAGAGACTGCAGACGTAGTACAGGAGATTGTCAGAGACTGCAGACATAGTACAGGAGAATGTCATAGACTGCAGACATAGTACATGAGATGGTCAGAGACTGCAGACATAGTACAGGAGATTGTCAGAGACTGCAGACATAGTACATGAGATGGTCAGACTGCAGACATAGTACAGGAGAATGTCATAGACTGCAGACATAGTACAGGAGATGGTCAGAGACTGCAGACATAGTACAGGAGATTGTCAGAGACTGCAGACATAGTACATGAGATGGTCAGACTGCAGACATGTACTATGTCTGCAGTCTCTGACTATCTCCTGTACTATGTCTGCAGTCTCTGACCAGATCTCCTGTACTATGTCTGCAGTCTATGACAATCTCCTGTTACTATGTCTGCAGTCTCTGACCATCTCCTGTACTATGTCTGCAGTCTGACCATCTCCTGTACTATGTCTGCAGTCTATGACAATCTCCTGTACTATGTCTGCAGTCTGACCATCTCATGTACTATGTCTGCAGTGTGACCATCTCATGTACTATGTCTGCAGTCTATGACCATCTCCTGTACTATGTCTGCAGTCTCTGACCATCTCCTGTTACTATGTCTGCAGTCTATGACAATCTCCTGTACTATGTCTGCAGTCTCTGACCATCTCCTGTACTATGTCTGCAGTCTGACCATCTCCTGTACTATGTCTGCAGTCTATGACAATCTCCTGTACTATGTCTGCAGTCTGACCATCTCATGTACTATGTCTGCAGTGTGACCATCTCATGTACTATGTCTGCAGTCTATGACCATCTCCTGTACTATGTCTGCAGTCTCTGACCATCTCCTGTACTATGTCTGCAGTCTATGACAATCTCCTGTACTATGTCTGCAGTCTCTGACCATCTCCTGTACTATGTCTGCAGTCTGACCATCTCATGTACTATGTCTGCAGTCTCTGACAATCTCCTGTACTATGTCTGCAGTCTATGACAAATCTCCTGTACAATGTCTGCAGTCTATGACAATCTCCTGTACTATGTCTGCAGTCTGACCATCTCATGTACTATGTCTGCAGTTGACCATCTCATGTACTATGTCTGCAGTCTATGACCATCTCCTGTACTATGTCTGCAGTCTCTGACCATCTCCTGTACTATGTCTGCAGTCTATGACAATCTCCTGTACTATGTCTGCAGTCTGACCATCTCATGTACTATGTCTGCAGTGTGACCATCTCATGTACTATGTCTGCAGTCTATGACAATCTCCTGTACTATGTCTGCAGTCTGACCATCTCATGTACTATGTCTGCAGTCTATGACAATCTCCTGTACTATGTCTGCAGTCTGACCATCTCATGTACTATGTCTGCAGTCTATGACCATCTCCTGTACTATGTCTGCAGTCTCTGACCATCTCCTGTACTATGTCTGCAGTCTATGACAATCTCCTGTACTATGTCTGCAGTCTATGACCATCTCCTGTACTATGTCTGCAGTCTCTGACCATCTCCTGTACTATGTCTGCAGTCTATGACAATCTCCTGTACTATGTCTGCGTCTGACCATCTCATGTACTATGTCTGCAGTCTGACCATCTCATGTACTATGTCTGCAGTCTGACCATCTCATGTACTATGTCTGCAGTCTGACCATCTCCTGTACTATGTCTGCAGTCTCACCATCTCCTGTACTATGTCTGCAGTCTATGACAATCTCCTGTACTATGTCTGCAGTCTCTGACCATCTCCTTTACTATGTCTGCAGTCTGACCATCTCCTGTACTATGTCTGCAGTCTATGACAATCTCCTGTACTATGTCTGCAGTCTCTGACCATCTCCTGTACTATGTCTGCAGTCTGACCATCTCATGTAACATGAGATGGTCAGACTGCAGACATAGTACATGAGATGGTCAGACTGCAGACATAGTACAGGAGATGGTCAGAGACTGCAGACATAGTACATCTAAACACGTGGCAGGACTTTACAGCGTCAGTAGTGACCATAGTAGTCCGTTAGTGTCAAATAACTAGTGACATAGGTGTCGTGAGCAGCAGCAGTATTAGTAGCAGTAGACAATATAGTGTGTAATGACTCGGGAAAGAGCAGCCATGAACAGCAGCAGCAGCAGCAGTGGTAATAGTAGTATAGAGTGGCAAATAACTTGTGACATAGGTGTCTTCACTGATGCAGAGGACTGATGGGAGAAAGTCATGTGGTCAGATGAGACCATAATATAACTTTTTGGTCATAATTCCAATAACCGTGTTTGGAGGAAGAAGAATGATGAGTACCATGCCAAGAACGCAATCCCTACTGTGAAGCATGGGTGTGGTAGCATCATGCTTTGGGGGTGTTTTTGTGCACATGGGACAGGGTTACTGCATTATAATAAGGACAGGATGTTCGGGGCCATGTATTGTGAGATTTTGGGCAACAACCTCTTTCCCTCAGTTAGAGCTTTGAAGATGGGTCGAGGCTGGGTCTTCCAACATGACAATGACCCAAAGCACACAGCCAGGATAACCAAGGAGTGGCTCTGTAAGGAGCATATCAAGGTTCTGGCGTGGCCTAGCCAGTCTACAGACCTAAACCCAATAGAGAATTTTTGGAGGGAGCTCAAACTCGGGTTTTCACAGCGATAGCCCAGAAAACTGACTCATGTAGAGAAGATCTGTGTGGAGGAGTGGGTCAAATATCCCTCCTACAGTGTGTGCAAAGCTGGTGAAAAACTACAAGAAAGGTTTGTCCGCTGTAATTGCAAACACAGCCTACTCTACCAAATATTTACATTGATTTACTCAGGTGTTCAAATTATTTTTTTCAGCACTGTAAATAGATCAGGGAATGCATGACAAGGGACCTTCAGTGCCCTGAACCGACGGCGGGTGCCAGAAAGTCACCGCCGATCCAGGACTCATTCATCTTTATGAATGTGAGTCTGTCCACGGAGTCTGTGGACAGACGGGTCCTCTTGTCCGTGACCACCCCACCTGCCGCGCTGAATGTCCGCTCAGATAGTACGCTGGAGGGGGGGCAAGACAATAGCTCCAGCGCATACTGAGCGAGCTCGCGGCAGGTGTCCAATCTGGCAACCCAGTACTCCATGGGGTCGTCGGTATTCATACTCTCCGAAGCACCGGCGGACGCCATGTAATCTGCCACCATGTGGGCCAGACGCTGGTGGTGACTGCTTCTCTGCTGCTGCTGGTACTGGGTTGATCCGATTGGAAGAACATCCTCATCTCTTCCATTAGGTCCCCTGCTCGGCTGCTGCTGGGTGCAGACACCTGCTGGGTGAGATGAGGGGTGACAACTGGAGGACGGGGAGTTGCCTGCTCCAAACGGCTGACAATGCCTGCCTGCAGTTCCTCCATCCGGCGCTGCCTCCGACTGGCTGGGATGAACTGCTCCACTTTCCCCTTGCACCTGGGATCCAAAAGGGTGGCCATCCAATAATCATCCCTGCCCTTGATGGTCTTAACCCGGGGGGTCCCTCCTGAGGCATCTCAGCATGTGGGCAGCCATGGGGAAGAGCGCAGCCCGCTGTGACTCCTCACTGCTGCCCAGGTCAATGAGGTCAGACTCTTCTTCCCTGAGGCGCTGCTGATCACGCTCAGAGATGCCCAACCCCCGGACTATCGGTGCCCCCAACACCTGCTGTCCCTCCTGCCCAGGCCCTGACTCCAGGACGACACCAGCAACCTCGTCTCGTCCTCATCATCATCATCCTCCTCCTCCTCCTCCTCCTCCTCTCGTCCTGGCCCTGGTCTCGGGGGAGCAGTGCTGCCTCCTCCTGCTCCACCAAGGCACTCTCCCCAGCTTGGAGCAGGCGATCTAGTGTCCTCTCCAGCACGAACACTATAGGGAGCACGTCATTAAGGCCGACATGCTCCCTGCTGACCATCTTGGTCGCCTGCTCAAAAAGGGCCCAACACCTGGCAGACCTGGTGTATCTGCCCCCACTCCGCACAGGTGATGTACGGGAGTGTTGATGCTGGGCCGGCAGTGGGTTGCTCCAGCAGGTACTGCCTCACCGCCCTTCGCTGCTCCCACAACCTCTCCAGCATTTGGAGGGTGGAGTTCCACCGCCTTACACTGTCCACAATCAGCCTGTGAGGGGGCAGCCTGTTGACCCGCTGCCACTTGGACAGGGACGCTGGTAGTAGCGGGTTGGAGCGCGAGCCCCTGAAGTGGCTGGCAATCCTACGCACCCTTAGCACAATGTCACTCAACCCTGGATAGGTGCGCATGAACTTCTGCACCATAGGTTGAGGACATGTGCCAGACAGGGCACGTGAGTCAGACTGCCAGCCTGAAGGGCGGAGAGTAGGTTGCTGCCGTTATCACAGACAACCATACCTGCCTGGAGCCTTCGTGGTGTCAGCCACTTCTGGACCTGAGCCTGAAGTGCGGTCAGCACTTCTTGTCCAGTGTGTCTCCGGTCCCCTAAGCTAACAAGCTGGAGCACGGCCTGACAGCGCACGTGCACCACACCTGAGTAGCTACGGGGGCGCTTGCTGGGAGGCTCAGCAGCTGCGGAGACAGAGGCTTGAAGGAGACCAGCAGTTCTCCCCTGGACACCCCGGGGCGGCACCACAAAATCTGTTGGCCCCGATCCCTCCCCGGCGCCTTGGAGGGAAACCCAATGGGCAGTAAAGCTTATGTAGCGCCCTGCCCATGCCTGCTGGTCCAGCCATCCATTGTCAGATGCACCCTGTCGCTGACAGCGTGATCCAGCGACAGGGTTACATTCTTCACAATGTGCTGGTGTAGGGCAGGGACACCAGTTCCTGGCAAAGAAATGGCGGCTGGGGACACGCCATTGGGGTTGGGCCTGCTCCAACATCTGTCTGAAGGGGTTGCTGTCCACGATATTGAAGGGAAGAAGATGTTGGGCAATAACCCTTGCCAGGAGCCCATTGAGGGGAACGCACACGTCGGTCTCCGGTGGAGAAGGGAGTGTTGCGTTCAAAGGCGTCTGAAATAGTCGCCTGGTGCCGGACGGCAGTGCGGGACACGGACGCGGAGGGTGCTGTCAAAGTAGAGGTCTGGTTGCCGGTACCAGTACCACTAGTAGAGGGAGCGGGGGGGGCATGACCTGCTGGGAAGAGATGAAGCTGTGGCAGGGGCTGCTGTACCCTGCTCACTTGTGGTGGTGGCGCTGCTACACCACCACCACGCTTCATTTCGTCATGCACCCGCCAGTGATTTATCCTCAGGTGCTGGTTCAGGGCTGTGGTACCCACCCGAGCCAAAATCTTGCCTCTCTTCACCCTGACTGAACAGATCCGGCAGATGGCCACTAGAGGGTTGTCTGCCACCAGGGGTGAAGTAGGCCCAGACAGGTGACTTCAGCGTCACCCTCCCGTCAGATGGGGGGTAACGCTGACTTGCATCTGCTGGGACTCGGTACGCACAGGTGGAGCTGCCTGCTGCTGCTGCTGCTGCTGCTGCTGCTGCTGACACCTCCTGCTGCCATCTCCAGTGGAGACCCTGACGCTGGTCTCCCTGGTGGTGACCTGGCGCACCGTTTCCACAGGGTGCCTACCTTCCCCGTCGTCACTGTCGCAGTGAGACGACGAGACAGATGGCAACCATGATGGGTCACCCTCCTCGCCCCCAGAGATGTCAGACCAAGGGCTGTGATGTTGTGGTATGAGGGAACCAGCTGACATGGAGCCGATAGCCTGGCTCCGCTGTTCCCTCACCCACGCCTGGGTCTGACTAGGTGCTGATGTTTCCTGCACCAAAACAGCACCACCACTTTGAAGGGATGTCTCTGGGATACTGACGGCAGGTATCCCATACTCATCGTCCATCCCTTCAAAAAGGTCCTGACCATCAGGACAGAGCGGGGAGCTCTGCCCGATGCATGGCCTCCACCAAGACATCCCTCTCACTGTCGCTGTCGAACAGTAGAAGATGCTGGACTCTTGGGGGCTGGGGGGGGGGGTACTACAGGCAACGGTGTAATAGTGGAACTACTGTGAGTCGGGACCGACGACTCAGTGGCACTGCTGTGCCCCATGTAGTCCACCACTCCTTGAGCCTGAGATGGCAATATCGGGCAGCTGCCAGATGCAAAAAAATCACGCATGAGGCGGACTCCCCTTCCACCTGATCCTCTAGCAATAAGAGGGGCACGAGAGGTACCCCGTGCTGGCAGCGACCCAGCACTGGGAGTAACTCCCCTACCCCTGCTGCCACGGCCACGGATGCCGCTCATAATTGCTGATGTGTGTGTGTGGGGGGGGGGTAAACTTTATTGGGGGAGGGAAATGTGTGTAAAATGTTTTTTGGTGTTTTTTTTAAAAGACAGGCACGCAGACAAAGACGTACACAGACAGCTACTAAACTTTAATAAAACTAGTACACCAAAGACAAGAACTACAAAAAATAAAAAGAAATGCACTCAACAAACACTAACTGCTTACACAAACGTATATGACTATAAACTAAGGCTACTTTTTTTTTTTTTTTTTTTTAAAACACTAACTGACAAGGACTACAACTACAAAAAAATAAAGAAACACTAACTAATAACTTTTTTTTTTTTTTTTAAACACAGAACACAGACATTAAACACACACTAAAGTAAGCTAGCTGCAATAAATGTACACCAACAGTATGTACACTTACTATACAGAAATCTAACTAAAATGAACAACAATAAACCTAGCTTTTAAAAAAGCTCTTGGGCCTTTCAGGAAGCAGGAAAATCTGCAATTAAATCAATAAGAAGCAGTCAATAGCTAAGCTGCAACTTACTAAACTAACAGAAGTTGAACAACACAGCAGAAAACAAAAATGAGATTTTAAAAAAGCTCTTGGGCCTTTAAGGAATCAGGAAATCTGGAATATCTGCAATTAAATCAATAAGAAGCAGTCAATAGCTAAGCTGCAACTTACTACACTAACAGAAGTTGAACAACACAGCAGAAAAAAAAAAGAGCTTTTAAAAAAGCTCCTGCGCCTTTAAGGAATCAGGAAATCTGGAATATCTGCAATTAAATCAATAAGAAGCAGTCAATAGCTAAGCTGCAACTTACTACACTAACAGAAGTTGAACAACACAGCAGAAAAAATAAAGAGCTTTTAAAAAAGCTCTTGCGCCTTTAAGGAATCAGGAAATCTGGAATATATGCAATTAAATCAATAAGAAGCAGTCAATAGCTAAGCTGCAAACTTACTGAACTAACAGAATTTGAACAACACAGCAGAAAAAAAAAGGGGCTTTTAAAAAATCTCTTGGGCCTTTCAGGAATCAGGAAATCTGGAATATCTGGAATTAAAGCAATAGGAAGCAGTCAATAGCTAAGCTGCAACTTACTACACTAACAGAAGTTGAACAACAGAGCACAAAACAAAAATTAGCTTTTAAAAAAGCTCTTGGGTGTATTGCTTTGAAAAAAGCAGTTTAGGATTATGAGCTGGAAAATATCCACTGGAATCAGTAAGTACTGTAGCAAATAGCAACCATAAAGGACAATGCTGATGATGATGCAAGATGCAAAATACCAGCAACACAGACACAGTCTCCACACTCTCTAGCCAAGTTCTGGATCTGCAATGAAATGCTGCTGGGAGTGACCTTATATAATGCCCATACAGGCAGGTTCCTATTGGTTGCTAACCTATGACGAGTGTGGAAGGAGAACTCTGATTGGCTCTGATGCAGAAGGGCGGAGTAAATAATCGCGCAATATCCCTATTGCCGAATATTCGCATTGCGAATATTCGGCAATATAAAAAAATCGCGTCAGCTACTCGGACCAAGGTCTCTAATAATAACAGCAATGCTTTTAGACGTCGAAGGAGATCACTAGGATGTGATCTATTTTAATAATGAAAGTGAAATAATCGTTCTGAGGCGGAAGAAAAGATAATCGCGCGATCTCGCTACTGTCTCGTAATCGCATTGCGAATTTTTCGGCAATATACAATGATCGCGCGATAAGCCTAGTGACGCACATTCGCATTGCGAATATTCGGTAATATAAAAGGATCGCTGCAGCTACTCGGCCCAAGGTCTCTAATCATACCAGCAATGCTTTTACACGTCGACGGGGATGTCTAGGATGTGATCTGTCCTAAAAAAAAAATTGAAAAAATTCGAATATTCGAAATAGCGAATATTCACCGCGAAATTCGGAATATATCGCGAATACTCGAATATGCCATATTCGAGCCGAATATTCGCAATACGAATATTCGTGAGCAAGACTAATGGAGAATGGAGTGATGTTGAACTGTACACTGATGGTGGAATAAATAGGTTAAGATGTATATCATGATCTAAAATTAAAGTTGGATTTAAGTAATATATTAAAGTAAAATAAAGTAAAATAATATAGATGATATAATAATAAATGGTGAAAAAAGGAATATAAAGGCACCCTTCTACCTTCTCACACCCCATTGCGCAAGAAATAAACTGAAGAAAACCCTAAAGCAGCTACTTTAAATAGATAAATAGTGATATGAAATCATTTTGAGTGAACAAAATAGCAGCGCTAAGTTCAGTGAATGAACAAATGTAAATATGTAAATAAATACCCCTGTGAAAGAGCGTATCATACATATACTGAGAAAATGTGCATATATATATATATATATATATATATATATATATATATATATATATATATATATATACAGTGCGGAAAATAAGTATTTGAACACCCTGCTATTTTGCAAGTTCTCCCACTTGGAAATCAAGGAGGGGTCTAAAATTGTCATCGTAGGTGCATGTCCACTGTGAGAGACATAATCAAAAAAAAAAATCCAGAAATCACAATGTATGATTTTTTTAACTATTTATTTGTATGATACAGCTGCAAATAAGTATTTGAACACCTGAGAAAATCAATGTTAATATTTGGTACAGTAGCATTTGTTTGCAATTTACAGAGGTCAAACGTTTCTTGTAGTTTTTCACCAGGTTTGCACACACTGGAGGAGGGATTTTGGCCCACTCCTCCACACAGATCTTCTCTAGATTAGTCAGGTTTCTGGGCTGTCGCTGAGAAACACGGAGTTTGAGCTCCCTCCAAAGATTCTCTATTGGGGTTAGGTCTGGAGACTGGCTAGGCCACGCCAGAACCTTGATATGCTTCTTACAGAGCCACTCCTTGGTTATCCTGGCTGTGTGCTTCGGGTCATTGTCATGTTGGAAGACCCAGCCTCGACCCATCTTCAAAGCTCTAACTGAGGGAAGGAGGTTGTTGCCCAAAATCTCGCAATACATGGCCCCGGTCATCCTCTCCTTTATACAGTGCAGTCGCCCTGTCCCATGTGCAGAAAAACACCCCCAAAGCATGATGCTACCACCCCCATGCTTCACAGTAGGGATGGTGTTCTTGGGATGGTACTCATCATTCTTCTTCCTCCAAACACGGTTAGTGGAATTATGACCAAAAAGTTCTATTTTGGTCTCATCTGACCACATGACTTTCTCCCATGATTCCTCTGGATCATCCAAATGGTCATTGGCAAACTTAAGACGGGCCTTGACATGTGCTGGTTTAAGCAGGGGAACCTTCCGTGCCATGCATGATTTCAAACCATGACGTCTTAGTGTATTACCAACAGTAACCTTGGAAACGGTGGTCCCAGCTCTTTTCAGGTCATTGACCAGCTCCTCCCGTGTAGTCCTGGGCTGATTTCTCACCTTTCTTAGGATCATTGAGACCCCACAAGGTGAGATTTTGCATGGAGCCCCAGTCCGAGGGAGATTGACAGTCATGTTTAGCTTCTTCCATTTTCTAATGATTGCTCCAACAGTGGACCTTTTTTCACCAAGCTGCTTGGCAATTTCCCCGTAGCCCTTTCCAGCCTTGTGGAGGTGTACAATTTTGTCTCTAGTGTCTTTGGACAGCTCTTTGGTCTTGGCCATGTTAGTAGTTGGATTCTTACTGATTGTATGGGGTGGACAGGTGTCTTTATGCAGCTAATGACCTCAAACAGGTGCATCTAATTTAGGATAATAAATGGAGTGGAGGTGGACATTTTAAAGGCAGACTAACAGGTCTTTGAGGGTCAGAATTCTAACTGATAGACAGGTGTTCAAATACTTCTTTGCAGCTGTATCATACAAATAAATAGTTAAAAATTCATAAATTGTGATTTCTGGATTTTTTTTTTTGATTATGTCTCTCACAGTGGACATGCACCTACGATGACAATTTCAGACCACTCCATGATTTCCAAGTGGGAGAACTTGCAAAATAGCAGGGTGTTCAAATACTTATTTTCCGCACTGTATATATATATATCAACATACACATAAAACTAAAATAATTGAATAAATATAATTGTTCAAAACGCTCATCTAGTGGTCAAAAATAAGTAGTAACAAGCCAAGTCTATAAGTGATTACATTTCAAGTGATTAAACTTTCAAGTGTCTCGTTAGTCTTCTTGAACAATCTTGCTTAAGACCTTCCACCACATCATAAGTGCTCAGTGACTCCACACCCTTAGGAATTGCGCTTACCAATAGGACATGCCTCGCACTCACATGCTTGGCAATACAGCAAAGTCTCCAAAGGCATTACGCGACTCCACCAGTGTTCCAATACCTCAATGTGTCTCCACATGTAAAAATAAAATGGCTCAAATAGTGAGGTATATCAAAACTATTAATTAAAAACAGCACAAGAGGCCTTCTTACATTGCACTCACATCTATTAAAATAAACAGAAGCAGTGGGCTCCAAAACCAGACAAACTTGCGGAAAAACTTTCGGAAAAACCTTGATGTATTATGGTCTTGGCAGACACAAAGTTAACCATAAGTCTCATCCCCCCGCTCCTTTTGTTCTCCTCTTCACTTCAAAGCACTGCACACTCGGTGGTCAGTGGTCCGAACGTAATGGAACGCCGTGTAACCATTCCCAGACCAGTTTCGTCTCTCAGGACTTCTTCAATGGGATTGGTTCCACAGTCTAATACCAGCCCCTATTTCCCCCTTCCGTACGTGAACCCGGACGTGTATCGTATTGTATCTGTACATACTCCGCATCTCCACGACCATAGTGAGTATGTTCGTTAACCCGGAGGTATAACGTAATGCATCTATACATACTTTGTGTCCCCACGACCATAAACCATCAGGTATGCCCCAGCTCGCAGTGATCATAGCGAACATGAGCATTGTATAATTGTTAATACATAATACTTATACATGCTGTAAACCTTTACGGCCTAACCTGCATAACAGATAAAAGTGTATTAATATAACAATGTATGTAGATATAATGTTTACTTCTGGAAAAGTTGCAAGAAAGAAAATCCATCACTTTCCTGCTGACAGGACAGAACTCTTGCTTACATAGGCAGAGCTCCATCCCGTGTCTTTCCTCACCGATCAGCTGGTGTCGGCGGACATCCATTGATTGAAATCTGCTGATTGTATCTTTTGTGACTAACTACAGCAGAAGTGGCACACTGGTTGGGCAAGCACATGCCCCCTAGGCAGAAGCTCAGAAGAATCACCTAAATATACATGATTCTGCACAGAACGGCTGCCCTGTAGCAGTAAATCTGCTATGAGGAGATCATGAAGTGCTTATCCTTTGGTATTTTTTGAACTTTTTAAAGATGATCATCAATTAACTAACATTAATTAATGATTTTAAGTGACTGATGTCGTGTTATATTCATGCAGTACTCTTTCCTCTGTTTGCCTACAGTTTATTGCTGGCAAAAATATTAACCTTCCTACTTCCTCCTTCTTTTTTCCCTTTCCTTGAAATATATATAGATAAACGTGACCAATCTCAAACCAATGGTTGTTCACAGCAGAATATAAGCAGTAGTGTTGAGCAGAATATGCCATATTCAATTTCGCGATATATCTCGAATATATAGTCGAATATTCGAGATATATTCGCTAAATACGAATATTCGTGATATTTTTTGGAAATGAAATGATTGCGAAATTTCGCTATTGCGAATGCGAATGCGAAATTTCGAGAAATGCGGAATGGAGCACTCTGATTGGCTCAGAATATTCGTGATATATTACAATACAAAATAATTGCGAATATTCGGCAAATGCGGAAGGAGCACTCTGATTGGCTCAGAATATTCGTGATATATTACAATACAAAATAATTGCGAATATTCGGCAAATGCGGAAGGAGCACTCTGATTGGCTCAGAATATTCGTGATATATTACAATACAAAATAATTGCGAATATTCGAGAAATGCGGAAGGAGCACTCTGATTGGCTCAGAATATTCGTGATATATTACAATACAAAATAATTGCGAATATTCGAGAAATGCGGAAGGAGCACTCTGATTGGCTCAGAATATTCGTGATATATTACAATACAAAATAATTGCGAATATTCGAGAAATGCGGAATGGAGCACTCTGATTGGCTCAGAATATTCGTGATATATTACAATACAAAATAATTGCGAAATTTCGAGAAATGCGGAATGGAGCACTCTGATTGGCTCAGAATATTTGTGATATATTACAATACAAAATAATCGCGCGATATCGCTATTGCCGAATAATCGCATTGCGATTTTTCGGCAATATAAAATGATCACTGCAGCTACTCGGCCCAAGGTCTCTAATCATACCAGCAATGCTTTTAGACGTCGATGGGGATCTCTAGGATGTGATCTGTTCTAAAAAAAAAAATTGAAAAAATACGAATATTCGAAATAGCGAATATTCGCCGCGATATTCGAGTTATTCGCGAATACTCGAATATGCAATATTCGTAGCGAATATTCGCAATGCGAATACTCGTGAGCAACACTAATAAGCAGTCATTTTAAATCTACAGTTTGAATGTTTCAATAATAAATTACCTCCAACAGAGTCAGGAGGAATAAATCAAATAAATGTGTATGTCCTGAATAGCCATTGAAACACAGTACTATTTTCAGCTTAGAACACTGATGTTTCACTCGGGTATTGTAGTTCTTTCTGTTTCATTTTGCTACTTAAGAGAGACAGTTTAGTAAGTGACTGTATTTTTTGTATGGTGCTATAAAACTTGATATGTAGTGGTTGCGAATGTTCTGACATGTGGGTATCTACATATAAATGTTTCACCCAAGAATCACACAACTTTCACCCAGGATTACCACGTTTTTTCTAGCTGGATTCTATTGATAAAATCTGTAAATCATGGGTGAAATTTACATGAATCATTTGTGAAAACAATTATAAAAACACCCTGTTTCAGATTGTTTTACTTGCACATCGCTTATCTGTATTACAAATTATATCAGAATTATTAGTATGGTAAAAGGCAAAAAAACACAGAAAGTAAACATGTTGTAAAATTGTTTTGGAATTTATATAAAAAAAACATAATCACACACCACACCACACCACATAGATTTATAAAAGGGGTGATAGATTAAAGACAGCTCAAAAAAGGTTTTCATCTCTGGCCTTCTGTTTTTTAAGAAAACAAACCCTTGAAGGTAGAAAACTGAGTAGGCTAGTACAAACATATTCTTTGGGCTTAAAGCGGATGTCCGCTGAAAAAAAAAAATATTAAAATTTAGTAGCTACAAATACTGCTGCTGCTGACTTTTAATATCGGCACACTTACCTGTCCTGGAGTCCAGCGCCGTCCGCAGCAGAGGACGAGCGATCGCTCATCAATCTGCTGCCCCCCCACCATCCTCAGTGAGGGAACCAGGCAGTGAAGCGCATGTGCGAGTCACACTGCACCTCCTGACTGGCTTCCACTGTGCTATTGGAGCCGAGCGTTCCCAGAACACAACAGGGGTGGTGACGTCCTGCCTGCAGTCTGCCCGCAGACTGTGGTCGGAAGTGGGTGCAAATACCTGTCTTTAGACCCCCTCCCCCTGAAAGGTGTCAAATGTCAGTGATCAGTGGGAGTTTGGGGTGGAGCTCCAGTGTCCTGGTTCACTAACCTAGAGAGAATCTGCAAAACAACCAGGAAAGCAGCATTTTAAGAAGGAGAGTTTAACAATAGTGTTCTACATATTCTTTATTGTACAGGGACAATGTGTGCTGAGCAGCTAAATTATATACTGTTTAAATCAGTAAAATAACCATTTTAACAAGTTTTAAGTAACTTTGTAAAATAAAAAAGTGAATTCACATTTCTTACTTTGCTGGTAAATGTTTTCTGAAGCCTAATATGTGTGTTGCACCTAAACTTTTTAAATTATAGTTGGGGGATGATGACCCCTTTAAATCCAAAAGTTATATAACCAGGCCATATATATCTTGATTGTGTATTGATATAATTTTTTTTTTAGATTTGATGTGGGAAAAAAATCAATAAAACAATGTCTCAGTTGGTACAGCTTGTAGTGGGTCACAATGGTTTTGACATCCCAAAAGAATGGGGCTGAATTTTGCAATTATCCCTTATACACGTCTTACAACACAATCTGGCACATCAGGCTGTCAATGGATATTTTCTGAGTATTGGGCTGAACTCCTGTCAGATCCTCTGGTTGTCTGTTAGCACCTCTTACTAAATTATCAGAATTAGGTAGTAAGATAACACTTAGTAATGTATGTCTCCTGTTGTGCCACTGAGGTAAGCAGGGAGAGCTGAAGTGACCAATTGAAACTGACCCTTCCAGAAGTATTGGCTTCCTGGCAGACTTGACAGGAAGATTTCTACAGAACAAGTAGTGGCAATGTGGCCACTGCCGTAAAAAAAAAAAAAGTATCTATCCCCTCTATTATTTTCCAGGAACTGTTTTATGCAGCGTCCCTTTATTATACAAAACAGCAAATAATTGTGTTGGTACATGCATTTACATTGAAAGGTGTATTAAATACCAAGAAAATATATAGCCAAAGTTTCCATAAAAATTAATTTTCTTCTAAGAAAACATTTATTCAAGAACCATTTTACTAGAAGTATGTCTACATATGTGTAATTCTATGTATAGATACTTAAATATACAGCTGTGTAAAATGTATAAAAGAGCCCTGCAAATGTTCGTTATTAAACAGGATGAATTGATTTCAAGATTCAAAAAGACTTCCAGTCATAATGGATTGCTCTCCTGACAGTCTAATCCCATTACTTCCAATGGTGTAAATCTACAATGTCTGTTTAAGTAGAGCAGTAAAGATGCTTTAATTTTTTTCCCCTAGTTCACAGTAGCATTTCCATGACAGGTAAAACATGTAGTGTAAGGACTGATGATGAGCAGGGATTGGAAATAAATCCTATATAACCATGCAAACACCTTGCTGGTCTTTCACTTAAAGCTGACCTGTAGAATCATTGGTACTAACTTAAAATAACAGCTAAAGGAGACAGCAAACAGCATAAACTGTCAGCACTTACTTTTTGCTTCCAGGTTTGTCCTTTTACTGGTCAGTGCCCTTCCTAAAGTGGCTAGGTAAATACTGACTTTCTCAAAGTCTGTACTTGCATATCCGTAAGCATGCCCTCTATAGCAAGGCATGGGGACTCAAGATAGGTTAGATAAGCACCAGGTACTGCAATGAAAAAGCAATTAGAAACACATCGGTGGTACTCAGGAGATACAAACTCAACCTTGGTATGCAAATTATGCAGTCAGCTTTCTAAAATATTGTTTTATTAACATTGACATTGTATCCACAATAATGCTTAAAAGGATCTCCTTTGGGAACATGTTACATGTTTCATCCGTATATAGGGTGGAACATTTAACATGTTCCCACTATTGCATGCTGCTTCCAGTGATAGCAAGTGGAGAATCTTCATCCCCGCTTGCTGTCACTATTTAAAAAAAAATTCTGTGAATGGAGAACTACAAGTACCGACAGCCTTTGCAGATGACAGCTTGTAGTTCTCAATGAACTACCATAATGCTGTTGAGCGCTCTGGTAGTTCATTTTCTCTTCCTGTTAGTGTATATCTATAAAAACAACTGTCGTAACATCCATTCATCTTTGATCATTTGAGGCTCCCGCTGACTGAATCCTCTTGTGGCTTCCTCCAATTTCCGGAGAAGCCAACATTCCCCCTTTCACGGCCCAGCCAGGAGTCCAAGTGGACACGGAGAATTTTTCCCCAATCGATTATTTCAACCTGATGTTCACAGAGGACATGCTATCCGAAATTGTGGCCCAGTGCAACCTATTTGCACTTTATTCAACAAAATCCCACATCCTATTATGCCCTTCCCTTCCAGTGGAGAGAGCTTACGGTGGAGGAGTTGACATTTTTTTTAGGCCTCACATTATGTATGGGACTCAACCCAAAAAACGCTTCACGTGCCTTTTGGTCCAAAAAGCCAATCTATCACATGCCAATCTTCTCCACTGTAATGCCCAGATCCCGATAATACCTCATCATGAGATTCCTACATTTTAATGATAATACCCAGTGCCATCCCCAAAATCACCCAAATCACGACAGGCTTTTTAAAATTCGGCCCTTACTGACTTATTTTTCTGAGAAATTTCCCCAATTGTATACCCCGGACCAACACATCTGTGTGGATGAGTCCCTTGTGAAATTCACTGGCAGGCTTCAAATAAAATAATTCATCCCCAGCAAAAGAGCCGCTATGGTTTTTAACGATATACAAATTGTGTGCCCGAGTCACAGGATACTTGTATGCCTTCAGAGTGTACGAAGGCAAGGACACCAAGCTGAATCCCCCTAATTGCCCAGACTACTTGGGATCAAGTGGCAAAATTGTTTGGGAACTCATCACCCCCCTATTGGAAAAGGGATATCATCTGTATATGAATAACTTCTATACCTCCCTTCCCCTGTTCCACAACCTTCACCGGAAGAAGACGCCAGCATGTGGCACCGTCAGAAATAATCGGAAGGGCTTTCCTCAAAGTCTTGTAAAAAAAAACTAAAAAGAGGAGAATCAGCAAGTATGCGAAATAAAGAGGTCCTGGCAGTGAAGTGGAAGGACAGAAGAGACGTCTATATGCTATCCACCATCCACAATGACACCGCTGTTGAAACCCGCAGAAGGCGTGGCACCACCATCCGAAAGCCAACATGCATCTAGGACTATAATTTGTTTATGGGCGGAGTTGACTTTAATGACCAAATGCTTGAACCCTATCTTGCCATAAGGCGGATGTACCATTGGTACACAAAAGTTGCCATTTATTTTTTTCAATTGGCCATATACAACTAGTATGTAATATACCGCAACTCCACCCAAAACCCCAAACGCTTCCTTGGCTACCAAGAGGACCTTATCACTGCCCTTATTTTCCCGAACGATGCACCCCAAGCCATCCGATCTGATGTTTTAAGTTGTCTCGCCGAGCGTCATTTTCGCAGTAAAGTCCCTCCCACAGAAACAGGCCGACGACGTCAAAAAAATGTAAGGTGTGTACCAGTCAAGGAATCAGAAGAGACACATCTTTCCAGTGTGCCGATTGCTCTTCACAGCCTGGCCTCTGTCTAACTGACTGTTTTCGGATTTACCATACCAAACTAAACTATTAATCCTCCGTTCCTGCCTTCATACACCTTCACACCCCTTATGCCACTGTCTGCTCTGTAACTGACCCCGGCTTGTTTTTTGACCACGATTCTGCCTAACGATTTTGTAATATCTCTGCCTGAACCGGAACTGACCCCGGCTTGTTTTTTGACCATTCTTCTGCCCAACGATTCTGTAATGCCTCTGCCTGATCTGGAACTGACCTCGGACTGTTTGACCATGCCTTTTGCCTGCCCCTTGGACTGATCTTGTACCCTGCTACTGGACTAGTGGGATTTAACACAGGGGTCTCACATATGTGAGGGGCTCCAGAAAAGTTTTTTCTGGATGAAGAAAACATTTTTTTTGTTTTCTCATTCTAGATTAGGGTCTAGTTGCCCGGAGGCTTCAAAGAGATTTGGGTGGGAAAAGCCTCTACCCCTGTCCCCATTCTGTCCTGAACTACTGTCCCTACTGAACATTCTGTCCCTACTTCTGCCTGCTGCCTGTAGGACCTATGCCATCATGCCTCTGCCTGTTGCATGAACTGACCACCTGCACTAACCCTGACGGGACAGTATCCCTGCCTGGACATTTGTGTATGCAGTTGCTGACCAAGTCCCTGCCTGCTGCCTGGACCAGTGCTATCCTGCTGTGTAGAACTGCGCTACTATTACCACAGGTAATCTTTTGTTTACGCTTTGCTCAGCATAATGTATTTTGGGGTGTAATTCTTGGTATGTGCATGCTATGTGTCTCTGGAACACCTGACGGTGTTCCTTGCATGTTGGATCTCTGTATGTGGTCAGGCTGTGTAGAAGTCTCACACATGTGGTATCGTTGTACTCAGGAGGAGTAGCAGAATGTATTTTGGGGTGTCATTTTTGCTATGTACATGCTATGTGTTAGAAATATTTTATCAATTGACAACTTTGTGGGAAAAAAATGGGTTTTTATTTTTTTTCCACATGTTCCAAAAACTTCTGGAAAAAAATGAACCATTCAAAAGACTCATTATGCCTCATAGATTATACGTTGGGGTGTTAGATTTCCAAAATGGGGTCATTTTGTGGGTATTTCCATTGTACTGGTGTTCCAGGGCCTTCAAAAGTGTAATAGGTAGTCAACTAGTTAGATGTGCAATTTATGCTCCTAAAACCCCTGATGGCGCTTCCTGCATGTTGGGCCTCCGTATGTGGCCAGGCAGTGAAAAGGTCTCACACATGGGGTATCGTTTTACTCAGGAGGAGTAGCCGAATGTATTTTGGGGTGTCATTTTTGCTATGTACATGCTATGTGTTGGAAATATCTTAGAAACGGACAACTTTGTGTAAAAAAAAATGCGTTTTCATATTTTTCCACGTGTTCCAAAAACTTCTGGAAAAAAATGAACCGTTCAAAAGACTCATTATGCCTCATAGATTACACGTTGGGGTGTTAGCTTTTCAAAATGGGCTCATTTTGTGGGTAATTCCATTGTCCTGGTGTTCCAGGGCCTTCAAAACTGTAATAGGTAGTCAACTAGTTAGATGTGCAATTTATGCTCCTAAAACCCCTGATGGCGCTTCCTGCATGTTGGGCCTCCGTATGTGGCCAGGCAGTGAAAAAGTCTCACACATGGGGTATCATTTTACTCAGGAGGAGTAGCAGAATGTATTTTGGGGTGTCATTTGTGGTATGCACATGCCATGTGAGAGAAATAAGCTATTACAATGACAATTTTGAGAACAGTTTTAAATAAAAAATAAAAATCTTAATTTTGCAAAGTATTGTGGGAAAAAATTACAACTTCAAATACCTCACCATGCCTCTTAATAAATACCTTGGAATGTTTACTTTCCAAAAAAGGGTTATTTGGGGGGCATTTGTACTTTCCTGGCTTGTTAGGGTCTCAAGAAATTAGATAGGCCTTCAGTACATCAGGTGTGATCATATGTGATAATTTATTATGATTTGCACTATAGCTTGTAGACTCTAAAACTTTCACACAGACCAAATAATTTCGAAAAATTTTGGGTTATTTTTATCAAAGACATGTAGCAGTATAAATTTTTGCCAAAATTTATGAAGAAAATTTATGAAGAAAAATTAATAATTTGCAAAATTTTATCACAGAAAAAAAAAAATCATTTTTTTTCAAACTTTTCAGTCTTTTTTTATTAATAGCGCAAAAAATAAAAAACCCAGAGGTGATCAAATACCACCAAAAGAAAGCTCTATTTGTGGGAAGAAAAGGACAAAAAAATCATTTAGGTATAGTGTTGCATGACTGAGTAATTGTCATTCAAAGTGTGATAGTGCTGAAAGCTGAAAATTGCTCTGGGCAGGAAGGGTGTTTAAGTGCACAGTAAGCAAGTGGTTAATAGGGTCAGAAAAAGTGTTGTTGACCTTGATTTTAGCCTGGGGGTTTCGATAGAGAGCTGAGATCCAGGATAGCATATTCCCATTTAATCCAATATGGGAACAAGTGGCCATCATGTATTCCCATGAGACCCTATCGAAGGCCTTCTCGGCGTCAGTAGAGAGCAGGATGCCTGTTGCTTTGGAGGTACGGGAGAAATGTATTAAATTCAATGCTTTAGTTATATTATCACTAGCTTCCCTACCTGGCATAAAACCTACTTGTTCTGGGCCGATAATTTTTGATAACAGGGGTTTTAATCTATTGGCTAATATTTTGGCTAAGAGTTTTAGGTCGGTATTTAATAGGGAAATAGGTCTATAGTTTGAGCAATCCGTGATGTCTTTTTCCGGTTTGGGTATTACTGCAATATGTGCCATGAGAAATGAATCAGAGTTGTGTGTGTTTTTGGCTAAGAAATTAAATGCAGATAAGAGTTTTTTTACAAGAAGAGGCGTGTATGTTTTGTAGTATTGAGAGGTGAAGCCATCCGGCCCAGGACTTTTCCCAGTCTTGAGATCCCTGATAGCATCTAGAACTTCAGTGGTGGATATGGGTTCTTCTAGTTTAATCGCGTCTACCTGAGGGAGTGTAGGAATTTTGCTCTCATGTAGAAATTCAAACATTGTTTCTCGCTTTGTAGATGACAGGTGTGTAGGTTTATGCTGTTCAGGTAGATTGTATAATTTGGAGTAGAACTCATGAAAGAGAACTGCTATGTCTGTGGTGTTGTGTCTGGGAGTACCATCTTTGCCCCGTAAAGCATGGATGTGTCCTGCTGTAGATGTGTCTTTGAGCGCTTTGGCTAGCAGTTTCCCGCTCTTATCCCGTGTTCAAAATAGATGCCTTTTTTGAGGAAGAGTACCTTTCTAGCTTTAAGATCGAGTGTAAATTTAAGGGAATCCCTGTAGCGTGTTAGTTCTTCTTCTACCTGTAATGAGAGGGATTGTTTGTGTAGTGACTCCAGTTTGGCTATTTGTGAGGTCAGACGAACGATTTCTTTCTCTCTCTCTTTTTTCTTCCTAGCTCCCCATTTCATAAATTCTTCCCTTATCACACTCTTGTGGGCCTCCCAATTGTTTAAGGGGTTGGTATCTGCATCGACATTGGTTTTAAAGTAATTGTTAATTGTGTCATAAATTTCGTCTTTTACCGTTTGGTCAGTCAGGAGTGCTGCATTAAGTCTCCAATTAAAAGATGATTGCTTGAGAGGATCAAATTTCAAGGAAACAGCTGTGGGAGCATGGTCTGATAGGGAGATAATGCCAATCTCGGCCGTTTGTAAATTGCATAAATCCCTTTGCGTGATAAAAATAAGGTCAATCCTTGAGTAGCGTTTGTGTGGGGAGGAGAAGAAGGTGTAGTCCCTCTCGGTGGTGTGGATGGCCCTCCAGGTGTCAATTAGGGAGAAGGAACTCAGGAGTGTTTTGATGCGTTTAAGGATCCTGTATGTTACGGCAGTGTGACCAGTAGATGTGTCCTTGAGGGGGGAGAAGGGTATGTTAAAGTCTCCTCCCAGAACTACACAGCCTTCTGCAAACCATTTCAGTTCGTCTACTAGCCTGCGGCAAAATGTGATGTGAGCGCTATTCGGGAAATACACATTTGCCAGAGTTATAGGGGAGCCTGCCCACTCGCCTTTGAGGAAAAGGTAACGACCTTCAGGGTCAGCAAGTTGCTGTTTGACTACAAAGGGAGAATCTTTATTGATTAAAACCGAGACACCCTTTGTTTTGGCTAAAGGGTTAGTGGCATGGTACATTTTAGTAAATATGTTATCTGAGAATTTGGGGACATGTTTGCTTTTGAAGTGTGTCTCTTGCAGGAACACTATTGACGGCCGGACTTTTTTTAAGTTCTCTTAGTAGTTTAGACCTCTTTTCAGGGATGTTGAGGCCATTAATGTTATGGGAAATCAGGGTAGGGGATTTCCCTAAAAAGGCGTATGCCATGTTGTGGCCTAATTAAGTTTTTCGAGAGAAAATAGAATCCTAGCAAGATTTATTCAAAAGAGTACCGAAGTATAGTTTGCTCCAAAGCTTGTAATGAGTGAAATAGGGAGGGGGAAAGGGGGGAAAAGGGGAGGATGAAAATGTAGGAAGTAAGGGAGGGGGGGGTAGTGGTTGAGTGGTTGCTCAAATCTCACCTAGAAGGTGGTGAGCAGATAATTAGCCTGTAAAACAAGGCCCTAACTTCAACTCTTGGGAGTAAGCGGGAGGCGCTACAGGGCAGCTCCTGCAGCGAAGTGGTCGCTGCCCAAATTGCGGTGTAACAAGTGTAGCACGCGTAGAGATCTGTCTCAAATAAAACTGAGATGTAACTGAGAGACCCAGGGAATTCGTAAGCAAGAACAGTATAGAATAATCTTAAACCATCAAACTTGAAATAACAGTAATCGTAGATGGAGAAAAAATAATAATTTTATCATATAAGTCACAGAAAAGTAGAGATAGCAAGTGTCTGCACCAAATAAAACTCTAAACCCCACAGCATGTGCGATTTGGGTATCAAACCACCTCACTCGGGACATGTGGGAGGGGGAAGGAAAAAAAAAGGGGGGGTGATGAGATTCTCTATTGAGAATAGTAAAACATCCAATCGTAATCAGCCATCTATAGTGATAGGATAGATTTAGGATGTGAATGTCAAATAATGTCAGTTGATGCTTGTTTGTTAACAGGGGTTCCTCTGATTTGGGTGAGTAAAGCTGTGGTCTAGATTGTTACTTGGCGCCCAAGGTAATTATTGTTACATTTCCAGGGTACAACCATTTAACTATTATCTGACCTTCACAGGCCCAAAAATTTTGCCAGGTGTCTACACTTTCTGACTTTCAGATCAGTTTTTCACACGGAGGCTAAGATAATATTTATATTAGCATAACAGGGTTGCGGAAGGCTTACCCAGCGGAGGAGTGTGTGGTTAAAGCTGTCTGCCCCAATATACTACGGGTACAATGAGGTCATGGCGTCCGGAGAGTTAGAAGAGCAGATGCGGAAAGGACCGTCTATCTCGGCTGTTCTCCATCTCCGGCTAGAAGTTTTATTTATTTTTTCTTTAGAAATGTAATTTTGCTGTGGTATTGTTCTAAACACGGGGAGGATGCACTACTTTACAGGCATACTAAGGACACCCCCCAGGCACTATATTTAAAGGAATATTGTATTTTTATTGTTTCACTTTAGGCATTATTAAAATCACTGCTCCTAAAAAAACATCTGTTTTAAAAACTTGTTTGCATTGATACATATCCCCTGGGGCAGGATCCGGGTCCCTATACACTTTTTATGGCAAAATCCTGCATATAAGCCTTTAAAATTAGCACTTTTTCTTTCTCGTGTTAGTGTCCAATAGACTTTAACAGTGTACTTTATCTGTTCTTCTATTCAATCCTGTTTGAATTTCCCATTAGTCTCAATCTTAGTTCCTATAATGAAAAATTAATACATTCAACAGAAAGAGTGAGGGAAACCTCATGATTTGTACAGCATGGACAGTTTGGGCAGCATGGGAAGTTTTAGTGGTGTAGTGGTTAGCACTTTTGCCTAGCAGCAAAAGGGTCACTGGTTCAAATCCCAACCAGGACACTACCTGGAGTTTGCATGTTCTCCCTGTGCCTGCATGGGTTTCCTCCCGCACTCCAAAAACATGCTGATAGGTTAATTAAATCTTGTTTAAAATGGCCCAAATATATGTATATGTGAATGTGAGTGAAGGTATACATGGTGATCAAATTCCCTTTAAATGCCTTTTATCAAGAGAGAATAAATTCAGTTAACTTAATCTTTCCTCATAGCTGATATATTACTGGTCCTTCTTATCAGTTTAGTTGCCTTACTCTCCACTCTCTCCAGTTTTCCAGCATCCCTTTTGTGAACTGGTGCTTCTGTGAATGGGAAAACTATAGCCTTTGCAGCTGTCATTTTAAAGTTCTCAATGAACTATTAAGGCACTATTGTTCATTCTAGGTAGTTTATTGAGCTTCCTGTCAGAACTTCCTGCCTGTATCAGAGGTATGGGAAGACAGCTACACAGGCAGTCTGTAGGACCGTGACATTCCTAATCATGGGTGCAATGCTTTAGGCCTCGTACACACGAGCAGACAGATTTGTTCAAATCTGTCTGTCCGACAGATTTGAACAAATCTGTCTGCTGGGATTTTGGTTTGCTCGCTTGTACACACGAGCAAATCAAAATCCCCGCCAGCAGACGGCACGCTGACGTGTCGGTGACGTGGCGGTGACGTTGACGCCGCCACGTCACCGCACCAGGAAGTAAAACACTTCCGCGCATGTGCCGAATCCATTCGGCGGCGGTGCGGGATGACATGTCTGCTGGTAAGTGTACTAACCAGCAGACATGTCGGGCGGACGGATTCCCACCCGATAGATTTCAAAGCATGCTTTGAAATCTGTCGGGTGGCCAAATCCGTCGGCTCGGCCGTACACACGATCGAATCTGTCTGCTGAAACGGTCCAGCAGACCGTTTCCAGTGGACAGATTTGATCGTGTGTACGAGGCCTTACAGGTCCTAACAAAATGTATATGTATATATATATATATATATATATATATATATATATATATATATATATATATATATATACATATTTTTTTACCTGCAAAATACATAATTTGCCAGCTTAGTGATTTGTTTAATACTTTTTCTATTACTGGCTACATATGTACATTATCTGTGCTGTTCACCAGCAGGTCCAGATGCACAATCAGTTGGCTAAGAAAGGGCATAAAGGAATTATTTGCATGACCCCTCCCACTTAACCATAAGTAGAGACTAAAATCCTTGCTTTTGGATGTTTGTGCTGGAAGAGAACACATGTTGCCTTCTGGTACAGGCTCACAATTTATTTATGTAATACTAGGAATAGAAGAAACAATTTCTGAGAGTCAAACCCACAGAAAATCTATCTAGGTCATTTGCAGGCCAATCTGTCTCACCATAGAGAACTGGTAAAGTGGTCTAAAGGCCCACTGGCCAAGCATATAGGAAAAGTGTGCTCTAAAGGATCATACAGTAGCTACAGTATGAGAGCCAATTACACTGCTTGGCTGTTCAGCTACAGGTACCACATCATAATACGTGGCACTTACATTGCCAGCTCCTTATCTGTGGCATAAGACAGATGTAAATAAGAATCCTTAGACCTTTAAGACTTAGGCCTCGTACACACGAGTAAATCCATTTGTTCAAATCGGTCAGACCGACCGATTTGAACAAATCTGTCTGATGGGATTTTGGTTTGCTCGCGTGTACACACGAGCAAACCAAAATCCCCGCCAGCAGACAGCGTGCTGACGTGTCGATGACGTGGAGGTGACATTGACACCGCCACGTCACCGCACCAGGAAGTAAAACACTTCCGCGCATGCGTCGAAATCATTCCGCGCGTGTGCGAGAAGACATGTCTGCTGGTTAGCATACTAACCAGCAGACATGTCGGGCGGACGGGTTCCCAGCCGACAGATTTCAAAGCATGCTTTGAAATCTGTCGGGTGGCCAAATCCGTCTGTTTGCCCGTACACACGATCAAATCTGTCTGCTGAAACGGTCTAGCAGACCGTTTCCAGCAGACAGATTTGATCGTGTGTACGAGGCCTTAGATGGGGATCCTTTCTAATGCAGTATAGCTCAGTATAATTAAGGTGGTGTTACAGTCCAAGAAGACCCCATTAAAACAAAATAGATGCAGGATGGAGTGTTTTAACATAGATTCCATAAGAAATATTGCCTATATGCATTAATTTTTATGCAGAGATAAAAAAAAAAATTCTGAACAGTCAGATATAAGAACAAGATAAACGAAAGACATATTTTAGTATATCTAATAACAAATAAATAATTGAAATATATAGCAGGAAAAGAATGTGTCTAGAGTTGTCTTGTTTGTTGTTATATCATAAACCAGGAGACCATTATATGTTTTTGCTCTTGTGGTCTTATCATTGCAGTTTGTCATGATTTATCAATTTCATAGTTATCATTTTGTGAACCTGAAAACATTTTTCAGTAGTGGACTTGACAACTGTGCATTGTATTTCAAGGGCTTCAGGTTTATATGTGAAGACAAGTTGTTGAAGGCAAATAAAATCTGCAGGATATCTGTTTTGTAGATAACACCAGACATTGAAAAATAGGCATGTAGTGCCTGAAGAAAGATGTCCTCCATGAAACGAGAGATTGAGATATGAACAAAGGAATGCTTTGAGAACAAAACCCATGCATTACAAAATAGCACATGTGAACATAATTATATTTGTCGATACAGCAAAATGTTAAAATTATTCTGATAGAGCTAGTGCACCCTCACCTATTATACTATACAGCATGTAAACTGATTATCATTCTATAAAGGTTTTTTTTTGGATACTGGATGTTATTTTTTAACAAACCATAACCAAATATAACATCTAATTCAAAAGAACAGGGTAACATTTGAGGAACATAAGATACTGATTTTTTTATTTTTTATTTAGTGACTACTTCAAACATTTAATTATGTACTAAAAATATTAAGCTAAATGCTTTAAAAAATATTCCTTTTTCAAATGCAAGAATAACAAATATTTACAAATAGATATTTCAGTTATGGCAGATAGGAATGCAATTGTTTTAGAAAATCTAAAGTTATTATGAAGAAGTAGAACTTGAGTCTTGAATCCATGCCATAGGCCGTGGCAAATATTAAAGCATCAGGTAACTGCCTCAGCAGTACTCACAAACCACTAAAGAGCTTTAGGAGAAATAAGTAAAAAATATATATCTTGTAATTCTAATGATCTAAGAAGGCGCAAAAGCCTGTATTGCAGGCAATGCAGCTGTATCTTTGGAAAATCATCAAGCTTTTAGAAAACATACTTTTGATTACTTACTGTATATGCAAATTTGGTATTCAGTATGTTGCTGAAACAGCTCATAAAGAATAAAGTTCTATTTAGGATTAGCAAACTTCACAACAAAAATAGGTGTAATATGCTAGAAGTACAAATTCTACATTATTTTCATTTTAGAACTTGAGATTCTGACCAAAAACCTGAAACAAAGTTTTAAACTAAAGTAACTGTTACCCAACATAGTATTTAATTGGACCTAAATTAAAATGTGTAGATTTCCTATCTTATAGGGAACATCTAGCTTTATTAACTGTACCTAAGCATCCTGGCATACTTGTGTGTCTAGGAGCTCTTGTGCTTACAACCACATATATGAATATCTGCATTGTGAGATCTAAGGCACTGCTACAATCGAACTTGCAAACTCGCAAGATTTGGACTGAGGTTTAATGATGTCACCACTTGCTGGAGAAAAATCTACACTGCATGCATCTCTCTGCTTCTGTTTAATTCACAGGGGGACACTCTCAGCTCTCTCATAAGAAAGCAAAGCTATGCTCTTTCACCAAGATGGTCACTTCCACACAGAGATACAGTGCAAAACAAGTCATTGTGAGTCAGTAGTAGAGACCCTGATAGAGAAAATATGAGACCTCAGGCAATACCGGTGAACAGTTTTTTGCCCCATGCTTGCCTTTTGTGGGCACAGTTTTTAGGCCGCGTACACACGATCAAATTCATCTGCTGGAAATGGTCCGACGGACCGTTTCAGCAGACAAATTCAATCGTGTGTACGGGCGGACAGACAGATTTTGCCAGCAGACAGATTTTAAAGCATGCTTTAAAATCTGTCTGCTGGGAACCCGTCCATCCGACATATCTGCTGGTTAGTACGTTAGTACGTTAGTAAGTGTTTTACTTCCTGGTGCGGTGACGTGGCGGCGTCAACGTCACCACCACATCACCGCGCTGTGTGCCGGCGGGGATTTTGGTTTGATCGTGTTTACAGCGATCAAACCAAAATAGCCCAGCAGACAAATCCGATCAAATCGGTCTGTCAGACCGATTTGAACAGATTTATTTGGTCGTGTGTACGCGGCCTTAGGCCTCGTACACACGAGGCAATCTATTTGTTCAAATCGGTCGGACCGACCGATTTGAACAAATCTGTCTGATAGGATTTTGGTTTGCTCGCGTGTACACACGAGCAAACCAAAATCCCCGCCAGCAGACGGCGCGCTGACGTGTCAGTGACGTGGCGGTGACGTTGACGCCACCACGTCACCGCACCAGGAAGTAAAACACTTCTGCGCATGCGCCAAATCCATTCGGCGGCGGTGCGGGACGACATGTCTGCTGGTAAGTGTACTAACCAGCAGACATGTCGGGCGGACGGATTCCCACCCGATAGATTTCAAAGCATGCTTTGAAATCTGTCGGGTGGCCAAATCCGTCGGCTCGGCCGTACACACGATCGAATCTGTCTGCTGGGATGGTCTAGCAGACTGTTTCCAGCAGACAGATTTGATCGTGTGTACGAGGCCTTAGACTTAAAGCAGAACTTTTCTCACTCCAAAAAAATAAAGTATGCCCCCCCAGGTGGCACCGCGTCCCCTTGTGACATCATGGACCGCTGCATGCTGGGTCAGTGATGCCACCAGGTGGCCCCTGCCCTTACCTGTATAAGAACTGTCAAATGGCAGAGGAGCCATAAATGTCAGCCATCAATAAGTGTGGAGTGTTTTTTTATTATTTTTTAATAAAGCAATTGTCAAAAACTGTCTGTGTTTTTATTACTTTTTTGACACTTTTTTGATGAATGGGTATGGGTACTATGTACCTCATACTCATTCAAATAGGAGGGGCGGGATATGGGGACTCCCCTTCTTAAAGGAGGCTTTCAGGATCCAATAAGCCCCCTGTCTGCAGACCCCCCCAACCACAGCCCAGGGTTGTGGAGAAGAGACCCTTGTCCCATCAACATGGGGGTAAGAAGCACCCACCCCACATGTTGAGAGCACGTGGCCTGGTATAGTTCTACTATTTTTGTAGCAGTAAATTTTTTTTTTATTCAGCTGTCAGCATGGAAGCCCATTGACACCTGATGACTCATTGGTTGTTAAGGATGCCACAGCCAGGTTCGGGGCCCCACTCCTTAACAACCAGCTTTTACTGCTCCCCGGCTTGGGCAATGCTTTGCTTAATCAAGGCGCAGAATTCACTGTGCAGTGTGCAGTGCATTGCAGCGCATTCTGCAGGGTGAACACCTGCCGAACATCCTGCAAATTTGGGTGTTCGCGGAACAGGTGGTTCGCCCAACCTTACTAACTAGTTCTTTGCTCCTTGATTTGTGTTCTGCTTGTGATTCCTGTTATCCTCCTATTGTGATTTTGGATCCTGCTCTGTACCTCTGTTCAATCTGTTCCTGACCATGGCTTAATCCTTGACCTTGATCCATTTGGTGCTTGGCATTTGCTAATTTAGTACTTCATGGCCCAATTGTTACTAACCTAATCTTTATCTGTGACTTCACTTCTGCCTCAGATTTTGATCCATGCAATTGTCAAATCTCTGCTTGCCCTGCATGCTGATACAATTACATACTTTTATAAATAGTCGTGCAACATACTTGCCAACGTCATCATGAGCTCTGCCATTCTGAACTTTTGAACAAACCAGAGTTCCCCTTGAACTGCTGATTCTCCTGCTGACTCCTTGCCTGACACTCCTGCTTGCATGTTCTGCTAGATCTTCATAGTTGGCATCTTCAGTTTGGGGTTCTGCAAACTACACCCCCTGGCACTCATGTTCCTCCTCTTCCTTTCCACCCTCTGCTTCATCTATAGGGGTGCTTTAACAGGGGATGCAAGAGAGTCTGTCCTTCTTATCATGGTCTCCTATCAGGAACATCATAAACAGAAAGGGAAATAGTTCAGACATGTAAATCTATAAATCCATATATTTTGTAAAACCATCACACTTGTGCTAGTATTTTTTCATTTTTTTTTATCATTAATGCTTAGTATTATGACATTAGGGGTTATTTACGAAAGGAAAATACACTTTGCACTATAAGTGCAAACTGCACTTGAAATTGCACTGAAAGTGCATTTGAAAGTACAGTCGCTGTAAATCTGAGGGGTAGATCTGAAGTGGGGGAAGCTCTGCTGATTTTATTATCCAATCTTGTGCAAGCTAAAATGCTGTTTTTTATTTTTCTTGCATGTCCCCCTCGGATCAACAGCAACTACACTTCCAAGTATACTTTCAGTGCAATTTCCAGTACACTTTGCACTTGTAGTTTGCACTTGTAGTGCAAAGTGAATTTGCCTTTAGTAAAAAAAAAAAAGCATTGCTTTCCAAGTTGAGCTCTGTTTCTGTACATTTTTACAAAATTCTAATACATTTTATCTAGCTTTAGACTTGCTGAGAACATGTACAGCTGTTCTTTATAAGCAATAATTTCATACCAGAACACACTCATGGAAATGTTAAGTGGCCTGCCTGTCTGTAGTCAGCTATAAATAAAAAAGATTTTTAGAATTTAACACATTTCAATATGAATCACCATGATGTTGCAAAGGATTATAAGGATTTTTTTTTTTAATTACTAAACACACAGTTAGGATGAAACTAGTAGTCTGTAACATTCAAAGTATATTACACATACAGTATGCAGCATCAATATCTGCGGATCCAAGTGGACCATTATTCCCAAAGTGATTTAAAGGAAGTTATCCCTCCCCCCACAACACCAGGGTGCATTTATAGGAGTGGTAAAGTTTAGTGAGGACTACTACTGCCGAGGTGCTTCGAGGCGAGCTGAGATTTACAATTTTTGGCAACCGTGAGGCAATCTTGAGTCTGGCCGCAATAAAGATATACGTAACTACCAAATATAGCGAACTGGAAACCTTATCTAGATCTGGATTCAGGACTGCCAAAAAGGGATGGGTGAACAGTTCGGGCCGAGCATGAGTTTGGGCCGAACATTTGCCTGTTCGGTCGTTCGTGAAACACCCGAATTTGCAGGGTGTTCACCGCGTGTTTGCCCAACGAACACCCTGCAATGCACTGATCACTGCACATTGCATTCTGTGTGTATACTGGTTGTTAAGGAGCAGGTCCGTGTAGCCAGCCACAGTGTCCTTAACAACCAATGAGTCACCAACTGTCAATGGGTTTCCCCACTGACAGTTGAATAAATGGGTTTCCCCACTGGCTCGACGTCAGCCGGCCATCCGCAATCACGTGAAAAGAGAGACAGAACGGGGGTCTGTCAATGTAAACAAACAGATCCCCGTTCTGACAGGGGAGGTGAGAGAGGGATTAGCTGTTGCTAGTGATCAGGAACAGCAATCTTCTCTTTTTCTCTCCCAATCATCCCATCTCCCATACAGTTAGAAACACCTCCCGAATAACACAGGTAACACCTTGATTGCCCCCTAGCTTTAACCCCTTCCCAGCCAGTTTATACAGTGATCAATGCATTTTTATTGCACTGACCACTGTATTGGTGTCGCTGGTCCCCAAAAAGTGTCTCTTAGGGTCAGATTTGTCCTCTACAACGTCGCAGTCCCGCTAAAGTTCTCAAGTCACCGCCATTACCAGTAAAAATTACCATTACCAGTAAAAATCACAAATTATTTCCCCTATTTTGTAGATGCTAAAACTTTTGTGCAAACCAATCAATATAGGTTTATTGCGATTTTTTACCGAAAATATGTAGCATTTTTTTGATATGTATTATAGCAGATAGTAAATTTATTTTTTCCTCGAAATGTATGCTTTTTTTTGTTTATAGCGCAAAAAATAAAAACCGCAGAGGTGATCAAATACCACTGAAAGAAATCTCTGTCTGTGGGAAAAAAAAGGACATCAAGTTTGTTTGGATAGACCGTTGCATGACCTCAAATTGCCAGTTAAAGCGACGCAGTGCCGTATTGCAATAAAAAGGCCTTGTCAGAAAGGACGTAAATCCTTCCGGAGCTGAAGTGGTTAATAAAGGAAAAAAAAAACAGTTTCTTGTGGATTTATATTATACTTTTTTGAATACTGGGTAGGGGTACGATGTACCTGTTACCCATTCACATGGGGGGGCAGAATTTTTTTTTGTTTTGGCAAGGGGACCCCATGCCGTTTTTTTCTTTATTTTTTCAATAGTCATGTGTCGGTTTTGTAACCGCAAGTGTTTTTTTACTTTAGAAATGTCCTTTTTGCTGTAGCATGTTTTATGCATGCGACAGATGCAACACTTTACAGGTGCATTAAGGGGAAACACCAGGCACTATATTTATGTTTCAATGTTTTTTATTCAAGTTTTACAGAACAGATAACAAAGATCTCGGCAACTCATCAAGCATTGTACAGAGTCCTTAGTGCATTACACATACTATATACACAAGGAATCCTTCTCTTGTGTTCAGAATACAAAAACTAAGGTTAGTCCATGGGACTTTAAATGAGTTGATCATAGAGGCCAAAACAAGTGAGTGGAATAAATATATTAGAATTTATTGCAATTCCAAAAACATGATCATAGATGTTTGATCATGATCATTGGGGTTGTATTGCAGCCAGTGGCACAGGGAACATTTCATGAGTAGAAGGAAAAATGGATTCAAGGGGCGTGGCTAACTGCCGAGCTGAATGGCTGCCTGAGACCACAGCTCCAGCACTGACCGGAGAAATTCTCTCTATTACCGCTGACCCACGCAGCTGAGATGCACCAACCTGCTCTCCCCACACTGGAGAATCAGTCCGGGTCCTCCCGGAAAAGAAAAGAATACCGGACACCAAGGAGGCTCACAGACTTCTTCGCCCTGGCACCAGGGGGACACAGCCAAGATGGCGCCCGCGATCGTTCGCTGCGGGGTGACAGGTCCTGCGCCTCTCTGTCTGACGGAGACATCCCATCCATCCTGCCCCAGAACACCTCCGGGAATCACGATGCAGGATCGGGTCCCTCTTCCTCCCAGGGCAGCCCAGCGAAAGCGCGGATGCGCTTAGACACGGAGGACACAGCGCCTGAGGTGAGACCAGCACTAGATAGTCTCCTCACGCAGGCTCCCGCACCATCCCCTATTGCAGCTTTCCCCACCACTAATCGGCCAGTGATTGACACCATGCTGAAAGAGATGCTGGTCTCCTTACATAGCTCTCTACAAAGTGATATATCAGCTATGATCTCTGCTTTCAGATCAGACATGGTTCATATGGGGTCAAAACTGAACCATGTTGAAAAACAGATGGGTACCATGACAGTCACTGTAAAAGACCTGGTGGATGCCCATGAACACACTAGAGATGAACAACAATGGGTGCGAGCCAAGATGGCGGACCTCGAAGACAGGTCAAGACGTAATAATGTCAACATTTTCGGCATTCCGGAAACAATCTTACCGGCGGACCTGAACTCTTTTGCCAGGAAACTCATCTCCACGCTTCTGCCTGATCTCTCCCCAATGGAGACTATAATTGACCGTATTCATCGCCTACCGAAGCCTCCGTACCTCCCAGCTACGGTCCCCCGCGATACGCTCATGAGAATCCATTTCTTCCACACCAAGAACATGCTCCTGGCGACAACGAGACGCCTTGATCAACTTCCACTACCGTATGCGAAACTGCAGCTGTGTGCCGACATCTCCCAATACACCCGCCAACAGAGGCGTCAACTTCAAACCATTACCAAGCCACTAAATTACCACAAGATCCCTTACCAATGGGGTTTCCCGACCAAACTTCTGGTTACCAAGAATGGAGTAAAACACAGTATTCATTCTGTAGAGGAGGGCATACAACTGCTTAGAAAGTGGAAAATTCTCCCGGACGCACCCGCTCCAATGCAGGTGTCCCACGCTGATGAGAGCCAAACGGTCAACACCGGTCCCCACGCCAGCACCGCCAGATGAATGTGTGGTTAGCGGCTTTCTGATTCTACAGCTCACCTACTAAAAGCACTCCGGTCAGTGCCTGCTCGTTGCAGATTACCCACGGACTAATACCTCCGTACGACTTCAGTAGTCCTTTTACCACACTACTGGTCCTCATCTTTCCCATTTGCCCTACTTGTTTCTTTTATTGTTTTCTTTTATTCTTTTATTGTTTTATTTTATTTACTTCTATTAATTGTCACGCTCCATTTTATCTCCCCTCTTGTTCTTTCCCCGGAGAGCGCTAGTCATCTGAGATCCGAACACACTTGAGGAACACAGCCTCCTTTAATCCTCGACTTCCAGAAATACCACATACTTCCGTATTGACCTACAGCCTAACGCCCACGAACTGTAAGTACTACCACTCCTGTATTTTGCTGCACCACAGAAGCTACCATGCCGAAATTCATATCTCTAAACACCAAAGGCCTTAACCACCCTGCTAAAAGATCATCTTTATGGAGGACAGCGCAAACCTCCCTTTGCGACGTTCTCTGTGTACAAGAGACCCATTTCAACATGGTTGATTCCACCGCTTATTATCTTTACAATGTTCATTTCACTGCATTGCTATACCACTATGTATGTTGAAACTTCAATCAAAAAGATTTGAAAGAAAAATGGATTCAAAAAAATTTCAGCAAATTTTGCATTGTAACTGTGAAAAAGCTGAAGTTAAAGAGAGGATGGCTTCTACAAATGGATAATGATCCTAAACACACCTCAAAATCCACGGGGGGTTACATCAAGAGGCGTAAATTGAAGGTTTTGCCATGGCCTTCACAATCTCCTGACCTCAACATAATTGAAAATCTATGGATAGACCTTAAAAGAGCAGTGCGTGACAGACAGCCCAGATATCTCAAAGAACTGGAAGTCTTTTGTAAGGAAGAATGGGCAAAGATACCTCAAACAAGATTAGAAAGATCAAGTTTACCTAGGACCCCAAAAGTGACCCAGGAATAACTTGGAAGTGGGGGAGTGGGCAAGTGGACTATAGCGGTACTGGGTATAAGAAAATACAATGGAAAGATGAACTAAGGTAAAAAATTATTACATTAGTTTATTATACATAATAAAGGGCAAGTAGAACACACATTATTGGATTATAAAAACAAAAACAACATTAAAAACGTGACACAGTGCATGACCAACCAGACAGGTCACCGAGATGTTAAATCAACCCTACACAAGGGGGGGCGGTGAGAAGAGTGGGGTCATGCCAGTTGAATCTCGACTAGTTTCGCAACCGTAGTTGCTTCGTCAGGAGAGGTGGTCTAAAAACATAATATACAATAGTTACAATCACAAATTCCATACATATAGATAAATATGCATGATGGTGTTCGACAAGGTTGCTATACAAATGTTTTGCTTATACAGAAAAAACATTTTTTGGGGGTTCAAGAGATGCCGAATGGCTTACCTGCACAGCTAGAGATGACCACCTGGAACTACAAGCCACAAATGGAGGAAGGTAACCTCTCAAGAACGGGTAGATGGAGGATGGAACCGCACTATGAGCTTATCCCTAAAATAGCTATATATAAAAGTAGGGGTCAGAAAAAATTCTCTATAATGACTACAATGTAAAAGGAGGAGGAGGGATACCAGTGAGGTCTAATAAGTGCTAAAGGAAATATTGAAATGTGAATCTGTGCACGAAACCAGCGAACAAATAAGTGAGTAACGAAAAAAAAAGGGGGGGGCAGAAAAAGGGGGGAGCAAAGAGGGGGAGGGGAAGAGGAAGGGGTTGACTAGGGAGAGAAAAAAAAAGGGGGGAGAGAGAGAGAAAGAAAAAGAAAGAAAGAGAAAGAGAGAGAAAGAAAGAGAAAGAGAGAGAGAGAAAGAGAAAGAAAGAGAGAAAGTTTTTTCTGTATAAGCAAAACATTTGTATAGCAACTTTGTCGAACACCATCATGCATATTTATCTATATGTATGGAATTTGTGATTGTAACTATTGTATATTATGTTTTTAGACCACCTCTCCTGACGAAGCAACTACGGTTGCGAAACTAGTCAAGATTCAACTGGCATGACCCCACTCTTCTCACCGCCCCCCCTTGTGTAGGGTTGATTTAACATCTCGGTGACCTGTCTGGTTGGTCATGCACTGTGTCACGTTTTTAATGTTGTTTTTGTTTTTATAATCCAATAATGTGTGTTCTACTTGCCCATTATTATGTATAATAAACAAATGTAATAATTTTTTTACCTTAGTTCATCTTTCCATTGTATTTTCTTATACCCAGTACCGCTATAGTCCACTTGCCCACTCCCCCACTTCCAAGTTATTCCTGGGTCACTTTTGGGGTCCTAGGTAAACTTGATCTTTCTAATCGATATTTAGGATGATGGTACTTTTATGTTTATTGCTTCTGTGTTTACTTTAAGAGGCTCCAATTTAATCATACCTCAAACAAGAATTGAAAGACTCTTGGCTGGCTACAAAAAGCATTTACAAGCTGTGATACTTGCCAAAGGGGGCAGTACAAGATATTAACTCTGCAGGGTGCCCAAACTTTTGCAGACGCCATTTTTTTGTTTTCTGTAATTTTGAAAGTGTAAATAATGGAAATAAAATCTAACTTTTTTTGACATATTATAAGAATGTCTAATCTGTAATTTGATGTCTTTTGGAGATTTTTACATCTTTCCTTGGCTTCGTTATGCACATTAATACAAATTTTTACCTGGGGTGCCCAAACTTTCGATCCCCACTGTACTTATGCCTAGTACACACGATCGGTTTTCCCAGCGGCCAAAAGTCCGCCGGGAAAACCAAGGGGAAAACCGTGTTCACACGGCCGGTTTTTCCCTCATGAAAACTGCCACAACAGCTTTGGTCGGGAAAACTGGCCATGTGTATGCTCCCTCGCAGTGTTTCCCATAGGAAAACTGCTGAGCAAAAAAACGCTGTGAATCGCGGCGTGGAAAAGTTCTCATTTTTGCTTGCAGTTTTCCTGTTGGGAAAACTGCTATGGAGCATACACACAGCTGGTTTTCCCGATCAAATGCAAACATGGCAGTTTTTGGAAAAAACGGTCATGTGTACGAGGCATCATATGATATAAAATGTGTAAATAAAGATATACACTGTGTTAAAAAAAGTGAACTAATGTGAAAATAATATGAAGAAAGTAAAATGTGGAATGGAATAATGGCATTAAGACAGTGTCTTGTAGGGCACCCACTTTAGGGGGGTCCCTTTCACTGAGTCTATTTACTGGTGAGCAACCGGGTTCTAATTGGCTACACTTTAGAGACAACTATAAATGTGGTATGAAGGGATGCGACTATTGTCCCACAACCAAGTAGGGACAACATTGCACATATGGTGGGACTGCCCAAGAGTTCGGGAATATTGGAAAGAGGTTCTCAAATTAACCGAAGAAATCACTGGAGAAAAGATCCCTTTAGATCCCTTGACCTGTCTTTTTCACAGACAAAGTTTAGTAAAAGGGGAAAAAAAATATGCTTCGACATTGGTCCCGATACTGTTAAACGCAGCAAAGGGTTTGATCCTGAAATTCTGTCTCCTCCCACAGAAACCACCCCTAAAAGAATTTATACATAGGGTCGATCACATCGCAGAGATGGAGTACCTGAGAAGGGTTGACCTGGGAGAGGAAGAGGGAGGAAGAGGTGGGAAGATCTGGGACCAGTGGAGAAATTTTAAAACAACGGAAAAATGTATCCAGATACTATCAGAAACAGACAGGTAAAACATTAATTTAATAAAAAAAAAAAAAAAAGAAAGAAGAGATAGTCGACCCGATCCAATAGGGTAAACATGGAATAAGCAGGGGGGAGGGGAGATAAAGACAAATAGGCCACGGGAGGGTAATATAGGAGAGGGGAGGGGGAGGGAAAAAAAAAAAGGGGGACCCAGGGTCAAAGAGACAGAGGGGTTTAGTGGGAACCCTTATTTTCATAAGAGCTACACATTAACTGTTTGACTCACCATCCGTTATTACACTTTGGTTGTTAAAAAGAAAGAAAAAAAAAAGAAAAAAAAAAATATATAAAATTTTTAAGATAAAATAAACAAATAAACAAATTTACTGAAGAATCTACAAGTAATGCGAATCCGAGGTAGAAATATGAAGGGCGGAACAAAGATGAACCCCTCTTACGCCTCAAAACTTTGGGTTAAGTCTGATGTGGATTAAAAAAAAAAAAAAATAAGGGCAAATATGTACACTCAAGTGCTACGAGTAAAACTTTTGACATTACATCATTTATCAACTGCAATAAAAGTTGCTAATTTATTGGATTGCCTGCGACTTGTGCCACATTAAATATGTGGGTCGCACCACACGCCGCTTAAAAGTTAGGTTATATGACCATTTATATGATATTGAAAAAAACAAATCCACCAATGTTGCTAGACACTGGAATCTTATTCATAACAAGCATGTCACCAGCCTTTTCATACAAGGTATTGAAAGGATAGTGACCCCAAAGAGAGGAGGGGATTAATAAATGTAATAAATAAGTTTAATAAATTGTCAAAATAGATTGCATAAAAACTATTTAAAACAACAACCCCCATTTCCCTGAACCGCATCCCTGTCTGCCCAGTTATTCCCCAAAATATAAAAAATATAGATTTCAAGTACACTGTATGTTTATATAAATTATAAATTTAGTATAAATTGGCAGCACTAGATTAAGCAGCACCTGACGGCAGGAGACGGCTTGTCGCTTGTGGAGGACTCAAACTGCAAATCAGTTTTTTTTTTTTTGTTTCATAAACATTTTATTGAAAGACAAATGAACAATACGTCGTACAGAGACGAGAAGTACAGATACAATAATTTATCTAAGGTTACATGGCCTATGTGAATACCAAAAATAGAGTCAAGAAATTAAACAAGTAACAAAGAGCCAAAGCTGACTCATTAGGTTAGGGTCAAAACGTAGGGCCTGAGCCCGATAGGCTATAACAATTTCGTTGTCTTGCATGAAACTACCATAAGGTCTATTCCACTTGTCATTGTACAACCCTATTGCGATGAAGGAAAGAGAAGGCGCAGGAAAAAAGGCGAGAGAAGAAGAAGGGAGAAAGGAGGGGCAGAAAGGGAGTGAGAACGAGGGAGGCAGAGCAAAGGAAACAAAAAAAAAGGGGAGGGGGGAAGTATGAAAGGGGGAAGGTGCGATTGAGGGACATCAGTGTCGGCGGTCTCCCCCCAAAGGGCCCACCCCAGCCGGGCAGCAGAAAGTTGGGTCAATGGAGTTCCTGTTTTGCCTAAGTTTGGCTTGAATTCATGTTAAGCATTATGGGTTCGGAAACGCTGAGTCGTTTTAAAGTGGGTCCAGCAGGCCCAAGTAGCGGAGAATTGTGTGATACGCTCTTGTGAGATGTGGACAAGCTCCTCCATTTCTTCAATTCTAGAAATCCTGTTGAACCATTCCCCAACTGTCGGAGTGTGCGAGGAGCGCCAATGTACCGGGATGCAGAGCCTCGCCGCGTTCACCATGTGCATGGCCAAGGATTTAAGGAACTCGGACTTGGTCAGATGTGTATGATGCAAAAGATATTGTGCTGGAGAGTAATCCAGCACATAAGTAGTCACGTGTGCGATAAGTGAGTTTTATACTTTATATTTGTCATGGACCATGAAATACTGAAGTGTTTCTACGTGAAATCCTAATTCATGTATTACAGGAGATTTTATTCTGAACCCCAGCCAGGTCAATAGACTCAGAAGATATACTCATTGTCCATTGTGTGATAACCCTATCTAAAGCCTTTTGATTATCAGGTGTAAATGACTTCTGCCCTGTCTCAACTCTCCAGACAGTTCCATTGTTCTGTGGCTGGCTATTGTGTACATTGATTGCCGCCCTGGGGCTTTTGTCTGAATACACATAGCAGTCTTTCTATTCAAACCCTTTCTGACCAATCTCTGATGTGTCATTTTCAAGTCTTCATTTTCATGGAAGGTGGATCTAATGGGGAACTGTCGAGACTCTAAAAAGGACCAATAAGAAAGCGGTTGTTGGGGGCGGGATGTTCCAAATCCTGTATAAAAGTGTGCTGTGTACTTTCAATAAAGTGTGTCCTGTTTACATCCAGCATTAAGCCTTGGCTCATGTATGGATTATTCGGCGATTCCAGGGATATTCCTACTCGTGGAATATTGGGTGATTTTCTTTTAAACCAGAAGAAGGGAATGGATGACGGGGATATGTTCTACTACCGTCACAACTGGTGGCAGCAGTGGGATAGAGGTTCACCATCTCCTGTAATACATGAATTAGGATTTCACATAGAAACACTTCAGTATTTCATGGTCCATGACAAAATTCTTTATTAAATACGTTCAACCTTGCGGGTTTATGCGATGTGCCCTCCTTCTTTGTATTTTTAATTTACCACCACCTTCTGAGCTGTAACCTGATGCTGCTGGAGGACAGAGAGGGTCAAGCAGAGGCATACAGGAGGCTGTTACGAACTCGATGTTCGTTGGAGATAGGCCCACTATCATCTGGCTCTGAGTTAGGGCATGGCTGTGTGACTTTCTTATCACAGTACTGTTTCTCACAGAGTTACCCTATTATTTGTCTCATTGTCTTTCCCTATGCAACATCTGGCTATGAGTCCTTCAGTTACACAGTAGCCTGTTCCATCATCCAGTCAGTACATATCTGAGGATTATTTTTGGGCTGTCTGTGATACAGCTGGTAGGTGAGAAGCTAGAGAGCACAAGAGGTGTTTTGCACTGAAGTATTGTTTCCCTCAACACGTGTGTTTGGCTTTGGGATCACCTTATAGAGAGACTTTCCATGTGACAATATTTTTTCAGTATTTTTGCCATATCTTTGGCTCATATATATTTTATCACACAAGTTATTTGTGATTTATGTTTGATTTATTTATTTCACTTATGCTGTCTTTATTCACACTGTATGAAGATTAGTTGATGTTTTTTTAGATTCATTATTGTTACAGTTTATATTATTGTCACATTCTGTGTGTTTTCACTTATTTAATGTGACTTTGACCACACTGCTCAGATATCACTACTCACTCATAAATTGGCAAGTGTCAGGATAGAAAATGAGCAATAGGATGAGATTGAGATAGGATGAGAGGAGTGATGAGATTTATGAGGTTTTGCCTTAAAATATGCATTAGAGTGTATGCTAAAGACAAAAAACAACAGTACAAAAATCTCCTTCACTCTGGTGTTTCGCTAAACATGGGTAGTGTAGTCCAGTCTTATAGCAAGGTCTAAAGTCTTGCAGCCCTCCTCAGAACAATGGGAGTTCATATGGCTAAAGAGAAAAGAGAAAAAAAGGAGGGCACACTGACCTAGTACATTACCGCATATAAAAATGTTTATTATTAAAAATAGAATAAAGGCAATGGTCCTACTCACAAACAAGCTTAGGTATACGCTTTTCTGCTAAACAAGCTGCCTCTCTTGGCTTCTACAAATGGCACTTGATGACAAGAGAGTCGGACGGTACCTCAAGCCATTTGAGGTACCGCCCGACTCTCTCGTCATCAAGTCCCATTTGTAGGGGCCAAAAGAGCCAGCTTGTTTGTCAGAAAAGTGTATTTTTAAGCTTGTTTGTGAGTATGACCATTGCCTTTTTTCTATTTAAATAATAAACATTTTATATGCAGTAATGCACTAGGTCGGTGTGCCCTCCTTTCTTTCTTTTTCTCTGCGAGAGACAAAAGCCACAAATACTTCTGCGTTCCAGAGTAACAGAATAGGTTGCAAACTTAAAATACAAAGCATGATTTTTACTGCAGCAAACATTATAATTTAACAGTCTAGGTCCAACTGCAGAAACTTTGGGCCCGATTCACAGAGCCCTTACTCCTGTCTAACTCGCATTAGACTGGAGTACTTTCAAATTACGCGCGTTTTTTCACTACTCTGAAACCTCAAACCATGAAAATACGGCTGCGGGCTTCAATCCGACTGGCTTACGTGTTCGTACGCCTTCGGTTCTATGCTGCAATAAATTTGCGGCCGCTGGGTGGAGTTCCCGTCGTTTTCCGCGTCGGGGTATGCAAATGAGCTTTTGCTGACGATCCACGAAGTTACGAACGTCTATCGCAATCTCTTACGGTATCTTTAGTCATCTTTTTGCTGCGTAAAATTATACCAGCTTTTTGCTGGTCTAATATTAGACAGCCCATGTTAAGTATGGCCGTCGTTCCTGCGTCGAATTTCAACGTTTTCCGACGTCTTTTTTTATTTTTTACGTAAGTCGTCCGGGAATAGGAATGTCCATAAACGACGCTACTCAAACCAAAAATGACGTAACGACGTTATTTCGCGCAATGCATGGCGGGACGCGCCTAATTTAAATGCTTCACGCCCCCTAATAGCGTATTTTGATTACGCGGCGAGAAATACACTACGCCGCCGTACCGTAAGGAACAAAATCTACCAGAATTCGGCGTATAGCCTGGTAAAATACGGCGGCGTAGTGTATCTCTGATACTCTGCGCCAATGTAATTGTATCTGAATCTGGCTCTTTGTGTAGCGTAGATCCATTGCTGGAGCATCAAAATAGGCCACACACTTCAAGATGCAATGCAGAATTTACCCTGCAGCAAACTTTAGAAGTTCGGCATTTGAGGTCCAGCTGCAGAAACACCTCTACAGGACATCAGAATAGGTCACATACATTAAGACAAAAAGCTGGATTTACCCTGAAGCAAACAGTGGACGTGTGCACTGCAGAAAAAATGTGTTATTTTTCCTTCCATTCATTTTTTTTTCTTTTTTCGGATCATTTGTTATAATCCCAATTCATAAATTAGAAAATTCTTAACTCCATAATTTCAAAAATTCAAAAATTCATAAGTTTAAAAATCCAAAAAGTAAGAAAGAAGATCTGAAAATGAGAAAGAACGAAACTAACTATTAGGCCGCGTATACACGATCAAATCTATCTGCTGGAAACGGTCGGCCCGACCATCCCAGCAGACAGATTCGATCGTGTGTACAGGCGAGTCGACGGATTTGGCCAGCTGACAGATTTTAAAGCATGCTTTAAAATCTGTTGGCTGGGAATCCGTCCGCCCGATATGTCTGCTGGTTAGTACGCTAACCAGCAGACATATCTTCTCGCACATGCATCGAATGGATTCGACGCATGGGCGGAAGTAATTCACTTCCTGGTGCGGTGACATGGCGGTGTCACCGCCACGTCACCGACACGTCAGCGCGCCGTCTGCCGGCGGGGAGTGGCCCTCAGCCGACCAGTCCCCCGGACTTGCCCAGTCCCCAACGTGACCGCCCAAGAGTGGCCCTCAGCCACTTGCGAGGAAGCACCAGACAAAACTGGTGGCGTTCAGGTGGACCAGAAGGATAAAGAAAATTGGGGTTCAAAAAGTAAAGGAGGGGAGTCCTGGAATTGAGTAAAGTGGTTAATGTCATAAAATGGCCACTAGTTAGGTATGAGTACGTGAAAAAGTGGGATAATGGAGGTACAGGGTGGGAAACAAACGGGAGTGAAAAGGGTTGGGGAGGTAAAGCAGATGGGATGGACTGGGAGGTGGAATAGGGTGAGAAGAAAAAACGTGATGGTGGAACAGAGGGGGAAATTGTGGTAGGATGGAGTGGGAATTGGAAACTGGTGAAGAGGGTTGGGGAGGTAAAACAGGTGGGATGGGCAGGGGGGTGGAACAAGGTGAGGAGAAAAACGTGATGGTGGAACAGAAGGGGAAATGATGGTAGGATGGAGTGGAGATTGGAAACTGGTGCTAAGGGTGAAGGGGGGGGGAGAGGGGGGGAAAGTGAGTGCACGTGGGGGTAGGGAGTGGAGAATAGAAACAATAGAAGACCCCCCAAAAGGGACCAGTATGGTCCCCAAGGCTCATACAAATCCCAGAATCCAGTAGCTTCCTCCTTACAAGATTTTAACAAACACCCTACACAAGATAGGAGAGGTAGAAACAAGAGAGGCCGAACCAGTAGGAGACCCAGTGAACATGAAAGTACAAAACGCTCTACGGAGAATATTAATACGAGGGGAGGGAAAAAAGAGAGGCTACAAATACTCAGGAATCACAAGAATACCAACAACATTCGGGTGGGAATGACTCAGATCTCCCACCTGAAAGGATAGTGAGTACCAACAATACTCTCAATACCCTCCAAAAACCCACTGCTCAAAAACCTTTAAACCCCCCTCGGGGCCCTGGCTCCCCTCTATCGACCAGGAGCAAGAGGGGTCTAGACCCATTTGTAGTCAGACTACCTCAAACCAACTAAGTGTGGTCAATCTTTCTTCTCACTTACTCACAAAGGCCGAAATCCAGGTGCTTAGTCGTGGACTAACCTTTTGCCCAGAAGAGAACTTCGACTTATTTGGAGTCATTATTGATGTACACCTATTTGCTAGAAAATTACTATTGAAATCTATACATTTTAAAACTAATACTGAGATCGAGACAACTGATTGGTCGGGATATACTATGCGGGAATTCAAAGCACTTCGAGACCTGACTCTCCTTTATTGGGAAAGTCACCACATTGATCTTATTGACTCACTTGATTTGGAGGCTCTACTTACTCAAGTTGATAAGCCCCCATTTGATCCCAGTTCTACTTTTTCTACGAAAAGCCTTTAACAAAGCCAATATAAATTCTAGACAGGCATTACTATATTCTAACAAATCATCTCTAAATTCCAACCCCCAGACAACTAGGATAATTCTCGGTTTTTCGCGACAATACAAAGAGATTAGACAGATCTTTCAAAAGAACTGGAGCATTTTAACAAATGACCCACGACTGAATAATTTCCTACCTGAATATCCGTCTATTACGTATAAAAAGGCCACATCGATCAAAGACCGATTGGTCAAAAGCGAGTACACTATCGCCCCCTTAAAAGGAGCGCACTGCACATTGTTCGGCACTTTTCCTTGTGGACACTGCTCCTACTGCCCACTTATTAGGAGAGAGAAGATCTTCCCATTACCTAATGGTAATACATTCAAACCACTACACTTTACTAACTGCCAAACTAAAGGCGTGGTATACTATATGGAATGTGAATGCGGGGCTTATTATGTGGGAAAGACTAAGCAGGAATTCTGGCGGAGAATTTCTAAACATGTTTACAGTATGGAAATCGGAAACCTTCACCTACCAATTGGAAGACACGCAGTACTACAACACCACTACACTGTACCTAAAATATCCTTCACCGCCCTCTATCGAATTCATATTCCCAATAGAGGCGGGGATTGGAATAAAATTCTCCTCCAGCAGGAGCAAAGATGGATCTTCAGGACACGGGCCACTATGTATCCCGGCCTAAATGAATCCTGCTCCTTTGCTCCATTCCTAAAAGGCTTTGTCTCAGGAAAAACACAATAGTATATACTACTGTAATACCATCCTCTTCCCCGCATTTTCCCTTTTGTTTTGTCTTGTTTTGTTTAAATTAATGTAATTTTTGAACAAATACTTTGACATAGTTGCCCCGATACGATATGGAAGTTATAGAAATAATTTACTAATACCTCTCTCCCCCCCTTCCTCTCCTGTTTATTTCCTTTCTTTTCATTTCTCTTCATTTAATCCATGTCCATTGGAATCATGTACATTTACCATTGCTCAAGCATCCTAACATGTCTTTTTAGATCACTACTATGTTGTTGTTTTGCGATGCCTTAAGTATTATTTTTCCTGACATAAACCAATATACTATGATTGGTGAATGTGACTACATGTGTCACAATCGCATATAAGGGGTTAATCTGTTGCCCACTATTGATTTGTTAACCTATGCTATGCATTTAATAATGTTATGTGTGTGTTTTTCCTCTTTTCCAGTGTGGCCGCGGTGCGCTGTGGTGTGTGGGTCCGTGGCATGTTGTCTCCTGTTCAGTCCCCCGGCCGCCTTCTCCCTGTCCCTGTCCTTGAGTTATCCCCTCGTACCACTTCCCAGCAGGGCGGGAGATACACGCGCCATGGCGCAATGTGTGTTGCATCCACAGGGTGGCGCCATACCGCCCGAGTGAATGCGAATCCCTCCCTGCTGGCGGCGTGAGCGATCGCTTCCGAGACGCGGTGACGTCATTACGTGAGCGCCGTTTGGCGCCCACGGTGGAGTCGCACATTGCTATGCGTCATGCGGAAGCGACGGCTGTGTCGGCTTCGCACGATCCTCGCCCACGCCGGAAGAACCACCTTGACAACCAGTGGGTATCGGCGGACCACCAGGTTGGATAAGGGAGATACACCTTGTCTCCTCCCACAACACGTGGGACCAGCTGGACCAATCCCGGTATCGTGAGCGGTATATATTTCCGCATCCGATCGCTGGCACTCAGAGACGCATGCGGCATCTCCATGAGTGACAGTGTCCAGCTAGTCGGTAAGCTACTTTATTTACATTATTTACTCTCTTTTCAGCCAGCTGACTATACTCCCCTGTCTTTTTAACTAAATGGTCTCATATACTTTCTAATACCTCTTTTACACAACAGACAATATTTCAGCTCCAACACCTTGGGTAAAAGTGGAAACTTTGGAGGTAACCCCGATTGTTTCAATTCATTTTATTTTCAGTCCCCTTCCCACTTACCACCGCCTACACTTCCTTTGTCAGTCACCTTGGATTTTAGTCACTTCCCACTCCCTTCTTCCACGCTCTTCCACCTGACCCTTTCCCACTGTCATCACGTTACCCCACCCCTTTGTTTCACTGTCACTACTTTTCACTCCCCTCTTCTCTTGTCTTTCACCACTTCTCACATCCCCCACTCACCCCTCATTCCCCCCTTTTTTTCTTTCTTTTTCCCCTCACTTTCTTCCACCTTTCTTCCTCCTCCTTCCCCCTTCTCCCTTTTTCTTTTCACTCCTTTATTCACATTTTTCACTTTTTTTGTCCCTTCCCATTTATCATTTTCTATTCCCTCACTGACATTCCATCCTAGCTCCACTGTCCCTCACGCTCCACTTTCCAGCCTTCTTCTCACTCCATCACTCCTCCCTTTTTCCTTCCCCGGTCTCACCTGTTTCACACTTCCTTAGTCCTTGCACCATTCACTCTACGTTTCATTTATTCCACTATTTCTTCACTCACTTTCATTTTTATTATTTTTATCACTACCCTTCTCCTTTCTGTATCCATTTTCTATTCTCCACTCCCTACCCCCACGTGCACTCACTTTCCCCCCCTCTCCCCCCCCTTCACCCTTAGCACCAGTTTCCAATCTCCACTCCATCCTACCATCATTTCCCCTTCTGTTCCACCATCACGTTTTTCTCCTCACCTTGTTCCACCCCCCTGCCCATCCCACCTGTTTTACCTCCCCAACCCTCTTCACCAGTTTCCAATTCCCACTCCATCCTACCACAATTTCCCCCTCTGTTCCACCATCACGTTTTTTCTTCTCACCCTATTCCACCTCCCAGTCCATCCCATCTGCTTTACCTCCCCAACCCTTTTCACTCCCGTTTGTTTCCCACCCTGTACCTCCATTATCCCACTTTTTCACGTACTCATACCTAACTAGTGGCCATTTTATGACATTAACCACTTTACTCAATTCCAGGACTCCCCTCCTTTACTTTTTGAACCCCAATTTTCTTTATCCTTCTGGTCCACCTGAACGCCACCAGTTTTGTCTGGTGCTTCCTCGCAAGTGGCTGAGGGCCACTCTTGGGCGGTCACGTTGGGGACTGGGCAAGTCCGGGGGACTGGTCGGGAGTATCGTCGGCCTGCACTCCACGCCTGCATCGGACCACAACTGGATGCTCCACAACTTAAATTTCTAGGTAAATATATGTTGCTGTTGATGATGATATTTTTTGATTACTATGGGAGGGAGAGGGAAAGCCCCTCTCCCCTCAACATACTATAGTGGTGTTGTTCTCTGTGTACATATTCTTCCCTGTGGCTCTGGGAGTCGGTGTATCCCCCCTCTGTCGTTCCCCCGTTTCTAAGGGGACAGACCCCACAGGGAGGACACAGAGACAAACCAAGAATCCCTGTACACACTTATTTACAATATTAAATCTCTTTCAGCCACAATCCTCTGAAGAAGACCGAATGGTCGAAACGCGTTAGGAATATATATCTGCCTGCCACTATTCAGGCCATGTATTTCATTATTTATCTGGAAATGTTATGGTTGTTTTAATCAATTCTGTTACTCTGCCGCAACTCATTCCTTATATACCTCTTAATTTTTATGTCAATAATTACTTTTGTAATAAAACGTTTTTACCATAGACGTTGCATTGCCACTTTACTTCACATTTGCTGCTTCAAAGCCCCATGGGACCTTTCTTCTATTCTATATATATCGGGGTGTGCAGCTAACTCTCTCCACTCAATAGGTTTGTCCCTTTTCTCAAATTCATTGGAGTGTTAAAACACTCCCCTCCCTTCTGACCTTGTGGAGATAAGGCATGAGTTGCTTGGCATTGGCTATGTTCATTTTTCCTCTGTGATTTTTGTGATTTTTTGTGATTATTGTCAAAATGAGCATGTACCATGGTGACGAATGGGCCAACCTTATGCAAGGCTATGAAACCTCATTCGAAAAGGCCGATCAAGTCGAAACACAAATATCCTCACTCACCAATCAACTAGCTAAAATCCTAGAGAAAAAATCCTCACTGTACTGGCATGTGAAAACTTTTGATAGGTACATCAAAGACAAAATCAACCCCTTTGGACTACGTGTCCAGATCTTCCCCAGTTCTGACCTGATAGGCCAAGCCTGCAGATCAGAATGGGAGGAGAATCTTAACCATTGTTCTAATGAGATGATGATGATCTTATCACGCGAGTATAATAAACAAATTATTGCTCTCGATGTGGATATCAACAATTTAGAAACCGCATTACTACCACACCGAGAACATGCTCTGGCGATAGAATTACAGATTAGTCTCAAAGATAATCTGTTGGCCTATAACCGAGGCATCCTTCAGGAAAAGGAGGTTAAGTACTGGCGTGACAAGATGGCCTTTTCTGAAGGAAAGGCTTATAAATGGAGTACTCAAAACAATAGAAGACCCCCCAAAAGGGACCAGTATGGTCCCCAAGGCTCATACAAATCCCAGAATCCAGTAGCTTCCTCCTTACAAGATTTTAACAAACACCCTACACAAGATAGGAGAGGTAGAAACAAGAGAGGCCGAACCAGTAGGAGACCCAGTGAACATGAAAGTACAAAACGCTCTACGGAGAATATTAATACGAGGGAAAAAAGAGAGGCTACAAATACTCAGGAATCACAAGAATACCAACAACATTCGGGTGGGAATGACTCAGATCTCCCACCTGAAAGGATAGTGAGTACCAACAATACTCTCAATACCCTCCAAAAACCCACTGCTCAAAAACCTTTAAACCCCCCTCGGGGCCCTGGCTCCCCTCTATCGACCAGGAGCAAGAGGGGTCTAGACCCATTTGTAGTCAGACTACCTCAAACCAACTAAGTGTGGTCAATCTTTCTTCTCACTTACTCACAAAGGCCGAAATCCAGGTGCTTAGTCGTGGACTAACCTTTTGCCCAGAAGAGAACTTCGACTTATTTGGAGTCATTATTGATGTACACCTATTTGCTAGAAAATTACTATTGAAATCTATACATTTTAAAACTAATACTGAGATCGAGACAACTGATTGGTCGGGATATACTATGCGGGAATTCAAAGCACTTCGAGACCTGACTCTCCTTTATTGGGAAAGTCACCACATTGATCTTATTGACTCACTTGATTTGGAGGCTCTACTTACTCAAGTTGATAAGCCCCCATTTGATCCCAGTTCTACTTTTTCTACGAAAAGCCTTTAACAAAGCCAATATAAATTCTAGACAGGCATTACTATATTCTAACAAATCATCTCTAAATTCCAACCCCCAGACAACTAGGATAATTCTCGGTTTTTCGTGACAATACAAAGAGATTAGACAGATCTTTCAAAAGAACTGGAGCATTTTAACAAATGACCCACGACTGAATAATTTCCTACCTGAATATCCGTCTATTACGTATAAAAAGGCCACATCGATCAAAGACCGATTGGTCAAAAGCGAGTACACTATCGCCCCCTTAAAAGGAGCGCACTGCACATTGTTCGGCACTTTTCCTTGTGGACACTGCTCCTACTGCCCACTTATTAGGAGAGAGAAGATCTTCCCATTACCTAATGGTAATACATTCAAACCACTACACTTTACTAACTGCCAAACTAAAGGCGTGGTATACTATATGGAATGTGAATGCGGGGCTTATTATGTGGGAAAGACTAAGCAGGAATTCTGGCGGAGAATTTCTAAACATGTTTACAGTATGGAAATCGGAAACCTTCACCTACCAATTGGAAGACACGCAGTACTACAACACCACTACACTGTACCTAAAATATCCTTCACCGCCCTCTATCGAATTCATATTCCCAATAGAGGCGGGGATTGGAATAAAATTCTCCTCCAGCAGGAGCAAAGATGGATCTTCAGGACACGGGCCACTATGTATCCCGGCCTAAATGAATCCTGCTCCTTTGCTCCATTCCTAAAAGGCTTTGTCTCAGGAAAAACACAATAGTATATACTACTGTAATACCATCCTCTTCCCCGCATTTTCCCTTTTGTTTTGTCTTGTTTTGTTTAAATTAATGTAATTTTTGAACAAATACTTTGACATAGTTGCCCCGATACGATATGGAAGTTATAGAAATAATTTACTAATACCTCTCTCCCCCCCTTCCTCTCCTGTTTATTTCCTTTCTTTTCATTTCTCTTCATTTAATCCATGTCCATTGGAATCATGTACATTTACCATTGCTCAAGCATCCTAACATGTCTTTTTAGATCACTACTATGTTGTTGTTTTGCGATGCCTTAAGTATTATTTTTCCTGACATAAACCAATATACTATGATTGGTGAATGTGACTACATGTGTCACAATCGCATATAAGGGGTTAATCTGTTGCCCACTATTGATTTGTTAACCTATGCTATGCATTTAATAATGTTATGTGTGTGTTTTTCCTCTTTTCCAGTGTGGCCGCGGTGCGCTGTGGTGTGTGGGTCCGTGGCGTGTTGTCTCCTGTTCAGTCCCCCGGCCGCCTTCTCCCTGTCCCTGTCCTTGAGTTATCCCCTCGTACCACTTCCCAGCAGGGCGGGAGATACACGCGCCATGGCGCAATGTGTGTTGCATCCACAGGGTGGCGCCATACCGCCCGAGTGAATGCGAATCCCTCCCTGCTGGCGGCGTGAGCGATCGCTTCCGAGACGCGGTGACGTCATTACGTGAGCGCCGTTTGGCGCCCACGGTGGCGTCGCACATTGCTATGCGTCATGCGGAAGCGACGGCTGTGTCGGCTTCGCACGATCCTCGCCCACGCCGGAAGAACCACCTTGACAACCAGTGGGTATCGGCGGACCACCAGGTTGGATAAGGGAGATACACCTTGTCTCCTCCCACAACACGTGGGACCAGCTGGACCAATCCCGGTATCGTGAGCGGTATATATTTCCGCATCCGATCGCTGGCACTCAGAGACGCATGCGGCATCTCCATGAGTGACAGTGTCCAGCTAGTCGGTAAGCTACTTTATTTACATTATTTACTCTCTTTTCAGCCAGCTGACTATACTCCCCTGTCTTTTTAACTAAATGGTCTCATATACTTTCTAATACCTCTTTTACACAACAGACAATATTTCAGCTCCAACACCTTGGGTAAAAGTGGAAACTTTGGAGGTAACCCCGATTGTTTCAATTCATTTTATTTTCAGTCCCCTTCCCACTTACCACCGCCTACACTTCCTTTGTCAGTCACCTTGGATTTTAGTCACTTCCCACTCCCTTCTTCCACGCTCTTCCACCTGACCCTTTCCCACTGTCATCACGTTACCCCACCCCTTTGTTTCACTGTCACTACTTTTCACTCCCCTCTTCTCTTGTCTTTCACCACTTCTCACATCCCCCACTCACCCCTCATTCCCCCCTTTTTTTCTTTCTTTTTCCCCTCACTTTCTTCCACCTTTCTTCCTCCTCCTTCCCCCTTCTCCCTTTTTCTTTTCACTCCTTTATTCACATTTTTCACTTTTTTTGTCCCTTCCCATTTATCATTTTCTATTCCCTCACTGACATTCCATCCTAGCTCCACTGTCCCTCACGCTCCACTTTCCAGCCTTCTTCTCACTCCATCACTCCTCCCTTTTTCCTTCCCCGGTCTCACCTGTTTCACACTTCCTTAGTCCTTGCACCATTCACTCTACGTTTCATTTATTCCACTATTTCTTCACTCACTTTCATTTTTATTATTTTTATCACTACCCTTCTCCTTTCTGTATCCAATTTCTATTCTCCACTCCCTACCCCCACGTGCACTCACTTTCCCCCCCTCTCCCCCCCCCTTCACCCTTAGCACCAGTTTCCAATCTCCACTCCATCCTACCATCATTTCCCCTTCTGTTCCACCATCACGTTTTTCTCCTCACCTTGTTCCACCCCCCTGCCCATCCCACCTGTTTTACCTCCCCAACCCTCTTCACCAGTTTCCAATTCCCACTCCATCCTACCACAATTTCCCCCTCTGTTCCACCATCACGTTTTTTCTTCTCACCCTATTCCACCTCCCAGTCCATCCCATCTGCTTTACCTCCCCAACCCTTTTCACTCCCGTTTGTTTCCCACCCTGTACCTCCATTATCCCACTTTTTCACGTACTCATACCTAACTAGTGGCCATTTTATGACATTAACCACTTTACTCAATTCCAGGACTCCCCTCCTTTACTTTTTGAACCCCAATTTTCTTTATCCTTCTGGTCCACCTGAACGCCACCAGTTTTGTCTGGTGCTTCCTCGCAAGTGGCTGAGGGCCACTCTTGGGCGGTCACGTTGGGGACTGGGCAAGTCCGGGGGACTGGTCGGGAGTATCGTCGGCCTGCACTCCACGCCTGCATCGGACCACAACTGGATGCTCCACAACTTAAATTTCTAGGTAAATATATGTTGCTGTTGATGATGATATTTTTTGATTACTATGGGAGGGAGAGGGAAAGCCCCTCTCCCCTCAACATACTATAGTGGTGTTGTTCTCTGTGTACATATTCTTCCCTGTGGCTCTGGGAGTCGGTGTATCCCCCCTCTGTCGTTCCCCCGTTTCTAAGGGGACAGACCCCACAGGGAGGACACAGAGACAAACCAAGAATCCCTGTACACACTTATTTACAATATTAAATCTCTTTCAGCCACAATCCTCTGAAGAAGACCGAATGGTCGAAACGCGTTAGGAATATATATCTGCCTGCCACTATTCAGGCCATGTATTTCATTATTTATCTGGAAATGTTATGGTTGTTTTAATCAATTCTGTTACTCTGCCGCAACTCATTCCTTATATACCTCTTAATTTTTATGTCAATAATTACTTTTGTAATAAAACGTTTTTACCATAGACGTTGCATTGCCACTTTACTTCACATTTGCTGCTTCAAAGCCCCATGGGACCTTTCTTCTATTCTATATATATCGGGGTGTGCAGCTAACTCTCTCCACTCAATAGGTTTGTCCCTTTTCTCAAGGTAGACATGCTCTGCCCCTAGATCAGGGGCTCTACCGGGCCGTAGCCTGTTTACTGGTGGGCCGCGAAGCCTGCGGTGCGTCGGTGGCGGGCGAGCAGAGAGATCGCCGCCATCACCGCACTTCTGCCCACACAGCCCCGCTGCACTTCCGCCCACACAGCCCTGCCACTACACTGTTAGGGGTGAAGCAGGCGAGCAGAGAGATGACATCATCTCCCACTGCTCGCCCTCATCACCGCTGTTCCACCCACACAGCCTGGCCAGCGTACCAAGGGGGGTGAGGGTGCATTCTGCACTGGATGCCATACATTAGGGGGGATGTCAGCCCGGCGCCCCCCCCGCCCTCCGTGAGTGTAGCCAGGCGACAGGCAGCAGCTATCACATTACACCGCGCAGCAAGGAGGAGAGACAGTGTGCAGAGCTGGAGAGGGTGGACGGGCAATGTGCAGGAGTCCAGAGTTGGTGGTGGGGGGGAGATGTGCAGGGGTCCCAGCCTGGGGGGTGGCAATGCGCGGGAACTGTGGCAATCTGCATCTGGTGGCATGTGACTGTGGCATGTGGCAATCTGCATCTGTTGGCATGTGACTGTGGCATATGGAAATCTGCATCTAGTGGCATGTGGCAATCTGCATCTGGTGGCATGTGGCAACCTGGTGACAGGCACTGTGGCAGTCTGGCATCTGGTGGCATGTGACTGTGGCATGTGGCAATCTGCATCTGGTGGCATGTGACTGTGGCATGTGGCAATCTGCATATGGTGGCATGTGACTGTGGCATGTGGCAACCTGCATCTGGTGGCATGTGGGAATCTGCATCTGGTGGCATGTGGCAATCTGGTGACAGGCACTGTGGCAATCTGCATCTGGTGGCATGTGGCAACCTGGTGACAGGCACTGTGGCAATCTGCATTTGGTGGCATGTGGCAATCTGGTGACAGGCACTGTGGCAATCTGCATATGGTGGCATGTGGCAATTGGGTGGCAGGCACTGTGGCAATCTGCATCTGGTGGCATGTGGCAATCTGGTGATAGGCACTGTGGAAAGCTCCATCTGGTGGCAGATTCTGCATTATGGTGAGTTTAACTATTTAATTTTATATTACAATATAACAATAAAAATAATGCGCTTCAATCATCCTGACACCATATTAACCATGACGTTGTGATGATTGAAGTGCTAACACCAGCCATTTCCTGACAAATTGGCCTCGAAAAAACGCATTGTCGGCCCGCATCATCGGGGCTTGGCACAATTTTCATCCACAATGCCGGTCCCCGGTGCCAAAAAGGTTGGGGACCACTGCCCTAGATGGTGTACCACCACTTTGTCCTGTAGAATATGTTCACCCCATACTACCTATCACTTTAGGCATGCCTGACATTTCTAATAAATAATATTGCCTAAGTTTAATGACTGATATGGCAATTTAGAAAAAAACAATATATGGTGCTTTGATGCACACAATTTTACAGCACAACCATGTGCTGAAAAAGATAGCTTTGCCTATGTCAGCAACAAGTTTATGCTGAGCACCAAGACATGTAAGCAAAACTTAATTACTTACATTTAAAAAAGGACAAGAGATGGGACTATGTATGAAGCACACAGAAGCAAAAGGATAAATTCGATAAAAAGGAGTTTTTAATTGGTTCAAATTGTCATATAATTTCATATTTAAATTCTATGCATTTTGCTATTTATCAATATTTTTTTACATTACATTAGAACCAAACATTGCACAGTAGATGACATTCCAACAAAGAAATGTCATCTATTTACAGATACATGAAGTAGTTAATACATATTTACACACATTGCAGTTGATACTCTTACAGAATGATGAGGTGTCACTTAATGAGGGCGAAAGCAAAAAAAAAGTAAATAAATAAAAGGAACGTCCAAAAAAGACTTGATGAGTATATACACATATTGGTAGTTATTATCTCTACGCATTTTGGTGCCTTTAAGCCACTCATCAGAAGCAAGACCCCCCCATGTTTACATTTAGCTGTGGTGGAGCAGCCATGAATATCACAGATCGGCCGATTATGTCACAACCGGGAGCTCAGGAGGCATAGCAAAGCGACAGCAGCCAACACAAACAGCACCCCGTGAGGGTCAAGTAAATGAAGTGACACAGGAAAAAAACTGACTTGGAAGACCCCGACTTGGGGGACGTCTGTAAAAGAGTGTGACAAAAAAAAGTGAGGAAGATATTGACAACAGTAATAGCATAAAGCAAAAAACGGAAAGCAAAAAACACAGAAGTGAGTCCATATGGTGCTTGAGTGCAAATTAAATCCAAACAGGTGCAGAAAGATCCAAAAAGTGATGTCCAGAGAACCTCCACCAAATAGCAGGAATGGCCTCTCACCTTATTAATTCGACCAGCAGTGGGTCACACAGCATGAAATATATGCAGAACCTCCAGTTCACACAGGGACAGCAAGCAAGCAACCAGACCCCAAGAGGCCAATTCCACCAACTGAAGAGCTTCTATTTTTTCTTTTACATAGGTGGGGCCTATTCTGCAAATGTCACTTCTACTTTTCGTGATCACCGCGCATGCGCCCGCCAAAGTACGCGGCTCCAACAGCACAGAGCGCCAAGAATTTCTTGACGCTCTGTGCTGTTGGAGCCGCGTACTTTGGCGGGCGCATTCGCGGTGATCACGAAAAGTAGAAGTGACATTTGCAGAATAGGCCCCACCTATGTAAAAGAAAGAATAGAAGCTCTTCAGTTGGTGGGATTGGCCTCTTGGGGTCTGGTTGCTTGCTTGCTGTCCCTGTGTGAACTGGAGGTTCTGCATATATTTCATGCTGTGTGACCCACTGCTGGTCGAATTAATAAGGTGAGAGGCCATTCCTGCTATTTGGTGGAGGTTCTTTGGACATCACTTTTTGGATCTTTCTGCACCTGTTTGGATTTAATTTGCACTCAAGCACCATATGGACTCACTTCTGTGTTTTTTGCTTTCCGTTTTTTGCTTTATGCTATTACTGTTGTCATGCTTTAAATTATGTGTTTCTAGCTGACATTCTTTGAGTGTTATATCACTTTAATATATTTGTTATATGATGTTGTAGTTTATATTCACTGTTTTGCGCTGCACTAATTTTTATTTATATGCTCTGTTGAGGTATTTTATTTTTATTTGACCTTCAAGTGCTGGCTTGCATAGTTTTTAGTTGTAGATTCCAGCGCTGAATAATTCTTTCTTATTAGGAAGATATTGAGCAAAGTGAAGGAGTGAAGTGCTAGAAGAAAAAGAAAAGGAAAAGGGAGGGAAAAAAGGGGGGAGGGGCAGAAAAAATAAAAATAGGGGCAGGAGAAGAGGAAGAAAGGGGAAACAAAAGGTGTAGAAAAACCAAGTTGTATAGGAATAGTGAGAAAAAATGTATACCTGTTACAGAGTGAGTGAGAGCGAGGATGCCATGGTGCATAGTGTTCCACAGTAAGAAGTGGTGTTGAAGGTTCTGAAGTGTGAGACCCAAACAAGGTGAGAGGCTCATCTAGGGAGCGCCGACACAACCCAGCCCCCAACGTCACGTCAACACACACAGGGGGACCACGGCAATCTCCGATGTGCTGTTGAATGTTAATCACAACGCCAGCAATGCAGTGTCACATGACGCCGCACATCAGGCATGGAAAGCGTGACGTCGACGTGCAGTGGTAGAGCCTCCGCCCACCCCACGTCACAACAGGGCAAATGGGGGGGGGTGTGTGCTCCCGAATGAGACAGGGAAGGCAAGGTCCATGAAAACACACAACCGAAACCAAACAGTGTGCACATGTTGTATGGATAGCCAGATTAACTAAAAATTAGGAAAAGCAGCAGCCAATAATCCATTATATATAAAAAGAAAAAACAATTGAAAATAAATAATTAAGGGCTAAGAATAGGGTTAGCTGCAGGCAGCCATATATAGTATAAATTAATTACTTACATACTTAATTACTGGTTACTGAGGCATCAGATATTTGCCTGCCAGCAGGGATGTGTGGTGTAGCAGAGCTGTGTAAATCCCAGAACTGGCTAGAGAGAAATACAAATCATTTGCTAAGCTCTATTAGATGTATTGCATCATTGCATTTAGGTGTTGTCCTGGAGTTCAGCTTTATGTTTACAATCAGTTTTGTATCAATTATTGTAATGCTTTTTTTTAATGTTTTCCTTTATCAAAAAAGAAAATCTCAACTACAGCAGTTAGAACATTTCAAGTTTACAAAAACTTGTATCCACATTACAAAACCAATCAATTCTAATTCAGAAAAAAATAGTAATGTCTTGATTATAGGACAAGTGGAAATACAATTTGATGTTTTCCAATTTAGGTTGATAAAGCTGTAGCCAACGGTGAAACTATTACACACTATTGATTTCTCCCAGTGTGTATATTGTTTGTTTATTTTTAAATCAGGATTACTGGACTGATTAACTGTTATTATTTTTATCAGCACAGATTGTCCACCACATAATCTTTTTATTATGTCCTCAAGATATATGTTACTCTGCCAGCTGGATTAAGCTACTGATTCCAGATGAGATTTAAGTTCAAAATGCTTAATAATATTAACTGAACATTAACATGTTGTGTTTCTTTTCTGTCAACAGTAGGAATATGCATACATTTGATAAACGCAGGCAAGTGGAACAAATAAAATATGGTGGTATCTATTACTGATCTATATCAATTACACATTTTCTAGCATACAAATGCTCTTCTTTTATAGAAAAGAAACAAATCTAATAGTTTGGAATTCATTAGCTTTTCAATTTTCAGTTTGTGATTTAGTAATTAAATGTACTTCTTTGGCTTATTAGACAGTCAATGGAACAATTGAATTGGTTTGTAAAGAAGCAGTTTGATACATCAAGTCCAGGCGTAAATGTAATGAGCTGGCACATTTAACTTATCCAGACTCAAAAAACAACAACACTGTCATGGTCTGGACACATACAAGTGGTCTAAACCTACTAAACAAACCATATTTGTACAACAGGTACACCCTCACTCTTCAGAATTTAAATGTGTTTCAAGACGCAATTTTCACAGGAAAGCTTTCCACCGGGCCTATTCTGGCACTTCTCTCCTTCATGTAAAAATCACATTTTTTTTGCTAGAAAATTAATCAGAACCCCCAAACATTATATGTATTTTTTTAGCAGACATCCTAGGGAATAAAATGGAAGTCATTGCAACTTTTTTTCTCGCACAGTATTTGCGCAATAATTTTTTAACCACTTAAGACCCGGACCAAAATGCAGGTAAATGACCAGGCCCCTTTTTGCTATTCGGCACTGCGTTGCTTTAACTGACAAATGCGCGGTCGTGCGACGTGGCTCCCAAACAAAATTTGCATCCTTTTCTTCCCAAAAATAGAGCTTTTTTTTGGTCATATTTGATCGCCTCTGCGATTTTTATTTTTTACGCTATATACAAAAATAGAGCGACATTTTTGAAAAAAAATCCAAAATCCAAAAGGCCAAAATTAATTTAGCCATATGTCTTTAGTAAAAAAAAATCACAATAAATAAATATTAGCTACCTAGCGGGAACAGCGACACTAATACATCGATCAGAATTTTTTTTTTTGTTTTCAAGAGCTTTATTGAGGTTACAAGTAAACAAAGACATTCAAAGGATCATCATTGACATGACGTAGAATCAAGAACTTTGGTCAGAGTACAAACAGAGGCATCAACAAGATTACAGCAATAGTACTCTAGCGTTAAGATTATCTAAACTGAAGGTGGCCTCTGAATGTGCGTCCCAGGGCCCTGGGAGACAGTATAGAGTAAGGGTCAAGACAATCCAAAATTAAATTTATAATACAATATGTAAAATAAAGAGAGATAAAGGTAAAAATAAAAAGAGAAAAAGAGAACAAGAAAAGTAAAGTTTAGTAGAACAATAATCACAAGGTCAGTAAAACTTGAAGTCTATATAAGAACCACGGGGTCCATTGTGCATCATATTTTGGGAGAGAGTCATGTAGCGTGTGATAAATTTTATCAGCTAACATCATCTGATCTACCCGACTTACAATTGGGGGGAAGGGGACTGACCTCTGCTTCCAACACAAAGCTATAGTCCATTGCGTAGACAAACAGATAGAGTGAATTAGTTTCATGAGAGGTGTAGGGACATCAGGGTGGGCCTGAAAAAAGAGGCAATGTTTAAAAGTCAAAGATATGTTCTTTCCAGCCAACTTATTTACTAATTCAAAAATGGCCCTCCAGGTAGGTAGAAGTTTCTCACATTCCCAAAACATATGGAATAATGAGCCCTAATGTGAACACCCTCTGAAGCACAAGGGGGAGGACTGCGGGAAAATCTGATTAAGACGGAGAGGGGTATAATACCATATCTAAAGAAGTTAAACAGCAGTCTCCCTAGCCGACAAAGACTTGGTACACCTGCGCATATTCTGCCAATTATCCTCCCAGTAAAGCTCCCCATCACCCGGTGGAATCTCACGTTGCCATTGATCTCTATAGTTCAATGTGGAGGACTCATTTGCTGACTCCATTAATTTGTAGATTACCGAGATAAGGCCCTTTTGTCTGGGAGAAGTATAGCATACATTTTCATAAGGAGAGTTCGAGTCAGCCACAGGGACCGGGAAGTGATATTGGAAAAAGTGTCTGATTTGGAGGAAGTGATAAAATTCTCTGGGCGGGATTTGGTGTAGTGATTGTAGGTGAGTGAAAGTTGCAAACGTGGAGCCTACCAAGAAGTCTCCAAGCTTCGTCAATCCCTTGCCTATCCAAACACTAAGTGAGGCAGGCCGTTCAAAAGCTAAGGGAAACCTAGGGTCTCCCAAAAATGAGGCACCTCACAAAACGTATCCTTATAGTCTGCCCATAGCTTCAGACCTGCTGCAACTATGGTGTTCTTCGTTCCCAGACCAGGCCAAGAGCGGTTGGAGGACCAAAGAAAACCAGGAAGGTGAAAGGGGACCACGGAGTCTTGTTCAAATCGTACCCAGGGTACTCTAGAGTTATAGATATTCCATTGAGCCTGCTGGGCAAATCTACTGGCTAGGTAATAGAGCCAGATCTGGGGAACCCCCAGCCCACCATCAGCCGCAGGGCGATACAGCACATTCCGGGCAAACCTCGGGGGCCTATTACGCCAAACAAACCTGTTTATATGGGATTGAAAGTCTGTTAAGCATTGCTTGGAAAGCCTAATCGGGAGGGAACGGAAAAGGAACAAGAGTTTAGGGAGGATTGTCATTTTAACAGCCGTAATACGGCCTAAAAAGGAAATATGAAGAGCGGACCAGAGCTTCATAAGGTGCTTCAAGGATGTCATAAGACGGGGGTAATTAGCATGAAAGAGTTTGCCAGCGTCACCGGTCAGTTTGATTCAAAGGTAGGGCAGGGAGTCAGCTGTCCAGGAAAAGGAAAATGTTCCTTTAAATGTCTAATCTCTCCGGGGGAAAAACCCACTGGGAGAGCAATCGACTTCGAAACATTAATCGAGATACCGGAGACCCTTTCAAAGTCAGACAGAGTGCGTAACAGTACTGGTAAGGTAAGTAAAGGATCAGAAATGAACATTAATACATCATCTGCATACATGGAGAACTTATAATCGTGAGATCCCTTCCCATAACCCCTAATGTCAGAGTTTTCCAAAATAGCAATAGCTAAGGGTTCTAAGGCCAACGCAAATACTAAAGGGGAAAGGGGACACCCCTGCCTCGTCCCTCTGCCAAGACTAAAAAAGTCAGAACAGCAGCCTGGGATCTTAATACGGGTGGTGGGGTTCCTATAAAGGGCTTGAAAGGCCTGATAAAACTCACCCTGAAAACCCATACGATGCAAAAGGACTGACAGGTAGTTCCAAGAAACACTGTAGAAGGCCTTGTGTATGTCAAGTCCTAGGAGAAACAATTTGCGTGAGAACAGGTTAGCGTCTTGAATGATATCTGCAGCTAAGCGTATATTGTCAGTTATAAGCCTGTGGGGGATAAAGCCAGATTGGTAGGGCGAAATAGGACCACCAAAGAGATTTTTCGTCTTTACCAGATAACAGGGTATCCAATTCTAAACGCTTCTGGTCAATGGCTGTCCTCGTAGCTTCTAAATGTAGTGACTCCACCCTTTTATATAGGAGGTCTAAGTCTGCTGAGAGTGACAATATCCTCTGTCTGCTGGCCTTATTTCTGGCAGAGGCGATGCCAATAAGCTTACCCCTTATCACTGCTTTATGGGCAGTCCAGACAACAGAGGAGGGGGTTTCAGGAATAGCATTAATGGTAAAGTACTCTTCGATTGCCTCAGCTACTTCTGACTCGACCCCTGCGTCCGAAAGGAGAGACTCATTGAGCCTCCATGAGTGTGGAGTGGGGGCCAATCCAATGAAATTAGTGGAGACGGATACCACATGATGGTCCGACCAGACACAGGGGTGGATAGAAGCTGTCACAGAATTCGCCAGAATAACTGGTGAGGTGTAAATGTAATCAAGCCTTGCCGAGCTGTTATGTGGATGAGAGTAAAAGGTGTATTCCCTAATCCCCACATTATTTTTGCGATGCCTTAAGTATTATTTTTCCTGACATAAACCAATATACTATGATTGGTGAATGTGACTACATGTGTCACAATCGCATATAAGGGGTTAATCTGTTGCCCACTATTGATTTGTTAACCTATGCTATGCATTTAATAATGTTATGTGTGTGTTTTTCCTCTTTTCCAGTGTGGCCGCGGTGCGCTGTGGTGTGTGGGTCCGTGGCGTGTTGTCTCCTGTTCAGTCCCCCGGCCGCCTTCTCCCTGTCCCTGTCCTTGAGTTATCCCCTCGTACCACTTCCCAGCAGGGCGGGAGATACACGCGCCATGGCGCAATGTGTGTTGCATCCACAGGGTGGCGCCATACCGCCCGAGTGAATGCGAATCCCTCCCTGCTGGCGGCGTGAGCGATCGCTTCCGAGACGCGGTGACGTCATTACGTGAGCGCCGTTTGGCGCCCACGGTGGCGTCGCACATTGCTATGCGTCATGCGGAAGCGACGGCTGTGTCGGCTTCGCACGATCCTCGCCCACGCCGGAAGAACCACCTTGACAACCAGTGGGTATCGGCGGACCACCAGGTTGGATAAGGGAGATACACCTTGTCTCCTCCCACAACACGTGGGACCAGCTGGACCAATCCCGGTATCGTGAGCGGTATATATTTCCGCATCCGATCGCTGGCACTCAGAGACGCATGCGGCATCTCCATGAGTGACAGTGTCCAGCTAGTCGGTAAGCTACTTTATTTACATTATTTACTCTCTTTTCAGCCAGCTGACTATACTCCCCTGTCTTTTTAACTAAATGGTCTCATATACTTTCTAATACCTCTTTTACACAACAGACAATATTTCAGCTCCAACACCTTGGGTAAAAGTGGAAACTTTGGAGGTAACCCCGATTGTTTCAATTCATTTTATTTTCAGTCCCCTTCCCACTTACCACCGCCTACACTTCCTTTGTCAGTCACCTTGGATTTTAGTCACTTCCCACTCCCTTCTTCCACGCTCTTCCACCTGACCCTTTCCCACTGTCATCACGTTACCCCCCACCCCTTTGTTTCACTGTCACTACTTTTCACTCCCCCCTTCTCTTGTCTTTCACCACTTCTCACATCCCCCACTCACCCCTCATTCCCCCCTTTTTTTCTTTCTTTTTCCCCTCACTTCCTTCCACCTTTCTTCCTCCTCCTTCCCCCTTCTCCCTTTTTCTTTTCACTCCTTTATTCACATTTTTCACTTTTCTTGTCCCTTCCCATTTATCATTTTCTATTCCCTCACTGACATTCCATCCTAGCTCCACTGTCCCTCACGCTCCACTTTCCAGCCTTCTTCTCACTCCATCACTCCTCCCTTTTTCCTTCCCCGGTCTCACCTGTTTCACACTTCCTTAGTCCTTGCACCATTCACTCTACGTTTCATTTATTCCACTATTTCTTCACTCACTTTCATTTTTATTATTTTTATCACTACCCTTCTCCTTTCTGTATCCAATTTCTATTCTCCACTCCCTACCCCCACGTGCACTCACTTTCCCCCCCTCTCCCCCCCCCTTCACCCTTAGCACCAGTTTCCAATCTCCACTCCATCCTACCATCATTTCCCTTTCTGTCCCACCATCACGTTTTTCTCCTCACCTTGTTCCACCCCCCTGCTCATCCCACCTGCTTTACCTCCCCAACCCTCTTCACCAGTTTCCAATTCCCACTCCATCCTACCACAATTTCCCCCTCTGTTCCACCATCACGTTTTTTCTTCTCACCCTATTCCACCTCCCAGTCCATCCCATCTGCTTTACCTCCCCAACCCTTTTCACTCCCGTTTGTTTCCCACCCTGTACCTCCATTATCCCACTTTTTCACGTACTCATACCTAACTAGTGGCCATTTTATGACATTAACCACTTTACTCAATTCCAGGACTCCCCTCCTTTACTTTTTGAACCCCAATTTTCTTTATCCTTCTGGTCCACCTGAACGCCACCAGTCTTGTCTGGTGCTTCCTCGCAAGTGGCTGAGGGCCACTCTTGGGCGGTCACGTTGGGGACTGGGCAAGTCCGGGGGACTGGTCGGGAGTATCGTCGGCCTGCACTCCACGCCTGCATCGGACCACAACTGGATGCTCCACAACTTAAATTTCTAGGTAAATATATGTTGCTGTTGATGATGATATTTTTTGATTACTATGGGAGGGAGAGGGAAAGCCCCTCTCCCCTCAACATACTATAGTGGTGTTGTTCTCTGTGTACATATTCTTCCCTGTGGCTCTGGGAGTCGGTGTATCCCCCCTCTGTCGTTCCCCCGTTTCTAAGGGGACAGACCCCACAGGGAGGACACAGAGACAAACCAAGAATCCCTGTACACACTTATTTACAACATTAAATCTCTTTCAGCCACAATCCTCTGAAGAAGACCGAATGGTCGAAACGCGTTAGGAATATATATCTGCCTGCCACTATTCAGGCCATGTATTTCATTATTTATCTGGAAATGTTATGGTTGTTTTAATCAATTCTGTTACTCTGCCGCAACTCATTCCTTATATACCTCTTAATTTTTATGTCAATAATTACTTTTGTAATAAAACGTTTTTACCATAGACGTTGCATTGCCACTTTACTTCACATTTGCTGCTTCAAAGCCCCATGGGACCTTTCTTCTATTCTATATATATCGGGGTGTGCAGCTAACTCTCTCCACTCAATAGGTTTGTCCCTTTTCTCAATCCCCACATTATGTGCCCTCCAGGAGTCCACCAGTTGGTGGGCCAGCAGATATTTAACCAGAGATTTCGGAAAGGCTTTAGTGGAGGGAGCCAGAGTACACCTATCTAAAGAGGCATTAGCTACCATGTTAAAGTCCCCCCTACTATCATATGGGGAGAACGGTGTTTTTCCAGTAAATTAAAAAAGGTGGTAAAAAATTAAACAGGGGCATCATTTGGGGCATAGATACTCACTATTGTTAATTCTCTATCGTTCACAGTACCTGTAATAATAACATAACGGCTATCTGGATCCTTAATGACATGTTTCACGTTCCATAGGGAAGGAGGCATGTAAAAAAATGGCAGCGCCCCTGCTCTTAGACGAGTGTAAAGAATAATAGGCATGGGGGAATTGTCTATGAAAAAAGTTAGGGTGAGAGGCAGTAGCAAAATGCGTCTCCTGTATAAGGAGGATTTTGGCCCCCAGCTGTCTGTATAGACCAAAGGCTTTACGTCTTTTGATAGGGGAGTTAAACCCCTTTACATTATGGGAGATACACGTTATTGCCATCAATCTGCAAGGGCCAGACTATCACTGGGAAATTAGATATCAAAAGCAGGAAAAAAAGGAAAAACATAAATTGAAGATCCATGGCCCAAAAAACAGCAGGGGGCCCTGCCATTCCACGCCACATAGTGGACCAATTCCTCAAGGGAAAAATACTACACATGCAAAGAACAATATCACACTGTCACAGTACATCTGAGAATTCTGAGTTATCAGAAAGGAGAACAACTGACCTGTAAGGAAATTATTAAACTTCAAATAAAGATAATAACAAGAAGAAAGGAAGAATAAGATCAAATACAAAAATTGAGTCAACAAACATATACGAAACATTGGATCAGGTAACTAGAATAATTAAACCTGATATCAAGAATATCACAACACAAGACAACTAGGTCTCGAACCCAGCAAGGCTCCCCAAAAAAAAGGTTGAGAAAGAACCAAAAATCCCTTCTCTCCAGAGGCCTAATACCGGGTGGGGAGAACATACGACAGCTCCAAGGGAACAACTCAAGAGAACTTGCTGCAGATGGTAGTTTTCTTGAATAGGGCAGCCGTCATCTGGGTAACTGAAAAGCAGAAATAAACTGTAAAAAAAAAAGCCTCAGGGTTGGCCATCATTTCTATCCCCAGCTTCGTAGCGAATCCTTCTTCTGTCCCTCCGTGGTGGTGGAGTGTTCCAAATCGGAGCAGGTCTGGGGGTCGAGGGAGGTCTGCGAATAGCTCCAGCATCTAGGAGCTCCAGTTTCACTAGGATTTCCTGGCCCTACACAAGAGTGGTTGCTACATAGGTCGAGCCATTATGAGGGATTACCAGCCGAAAAGGAAAGCCCCACTTGTATCTAATACGGGCGGATTGGAGAACCGCGGTGACTTCCTTCAGGCCTCTGCGTCTGTCCAGCGTGGTGGGAGAGATGTCTGGGTAGATCTGAATAACGTGATCATCCAGCGTAATGCGTTGTCGGTTACAGGCAGCTCTAAGGATTTCCTCCTTGATAAGAAAGTCCTTCATACATAAGACCACATCTCTAGGGGGTTTATCAGCCGGAGGTTTCGGTCTGAGGGCCCTATGTATGCGGTCACAAGTAAAGGCCGCCGCATCACAGTCCGGGAGGAGAGATTTAAAAAGGCGAATGACCATGGGTATAAGATCAGCCTCCGATTCAGGAACACCACGCAAACGCAAGTTATTGCGTCTGTTTTTGTTGTCCAGATCTTCTATTTGGGATTGCATCTGGGAAAAGGCTGCTGTCATAGACTCATATTCCCGACTGAGATCTCCATAGGCCAGGGCCAATTCATCGTGTTTCGTTTCTAGTAAGTCAGTTCCTGGAACACAATGCCGCGATCTCTTGCGAGAGCGTGTGGGAAGTTCTGTTCAGTTCAGATTGAAATTTAGACGCCAGTTTTTCATACATCCGCTCCAGGCTTGTATCTAGGTCCGCCTTGGACAGAGCAGTCTGGGACCCATGGGGAGGGTCTAAGGGTAATGTAGGTGTCTGCTGAGAGGACACAGCAGGAGAGGGTAGGCCAGACCCAGCTGCGGCGCCATCTTGCGCCATGTTGATCTGCTCACGTGTACGGAGGAGATAGTGTGTCAGCGTGTGTTGAGCTGAGCCCCGGGCTTTCTTACCCTTCGACGGCATGCACGACTCCAAGAGAGATCGAGGGGTGTTAAATGCAAGAGTTTTCAGGCTGTTTATGGCCCTCTAGCAGCGGTAGTGATCCCGAGTGGAGCGGAGCTGTTGTCTTAGGCATCCATCCTGCTCAGCGCCGCTAAACACAGGAATTTTTTGAGGAACAAATGAGTCTGGCAACATGGATGGTTGGGTCCCCCAGAGACAGGGGCGATCAGAAAAATTATCGCTTAGTGATGCTGGCAATAATGAGTGAAAGGGTTAACTAGGGCGGTGATCAAGGGGTTAAAACTTTATATGGGGGGGTACGGGGGCTACCCTGAACCTAACACTAAGTGACTGTCACACTGATACTAAATACAGTAATCATACATGTATGATTACTGCATTTAGTGACACTGTGACAGGGGGGAGGGGGGGCGATCGCAAGGGGTTAATGTGCCTATGTGTAGTGTGTGTCAGTGTAGTGTTGTGCAGACTTACTGTGCGATGTGATCTCTCCTCAGCGGTGGATGAAAAAAACGCTGAGAGGAGAGATCACATCACTTCCCCCTTCCTGTGTTTACACAGGAGGAGGAAGTGCACTGCAGGGGGAGCGCGCGCATTGGCTGGGAGCCATATACGTTGATGTGCCTGTCGGTGCCATTCTGCCGACGTAAATGTACATGCGGTGGTCCATAAGGGGTTAACGTCATAACGTTGTGCCCGGTCCTCCGACGGTCATAGAGATGACTGTGACCATCTGGTCACCAGTCATCTCTATGGTTCTTCACCGAGTGCCGGCCGATTGGCTCTCCGGGCCCCCGATGGCACGGGAGAGCCCGGAGAAGCACCGGATGGCGGCGGGAGGAGGGGACGTCCCCTCCCACCGCCTATAAGAACGATCAATCGGCGGAACTGCCGCTTTGATCGTTCTTATTGTGCACAGAATCACCAGCTGAAGATCTAAATGATGCCTGTAGCTGCAGGCATCATTCAGATATCACCGCACAAAGCCCAGGACGTATTTTCTCGTACTGTGGTAGGCAAGTGGTTAAAGATAACTTGTACAATAGGTAAATTGTAAAATAGGTAGGCTGCTATTTGTAACATCTTTCTCAAAAATCTCTATATCTTGCTGTCATGTTTCAATGCATTAGGCGTTAGTAAATAAGAACAAGCATGCAGCAAGTAAAATGAGAGTGAGAACTCCGAATTTACATATTTGTTCTAGGTAACTCTACTGAATAGGAATGAGCCCGTGTTCGGTTCGCACCAGAACGTTCAAACAGCCCGCCCGTTCGCGCAAACATTTAGAACCCCATTGAAGTCTATGGGACTCGAACGTTCGAATTCAAAGACGCTCATTTTAAAGCCCAATATTCAAGTTATTGTTGGAAAACGTCTTTGAGAACCCGGGTCTTGCCCCAGGGAACATATATCAATGGAAAAAAAGGTTTTAAAAGCAGTCGTTTTTTCTGGAGCAGCGATTTTAACCACTTCCTGACCGCCGCATGTACATATACGTCCACAGAATGGCACGTACAGGCAGATGGGCGTATATTTATGTCCCTGCCTTTGAGCGGGTCGGGGGTCCGATCGGGACCCCCCCCCGCTACGTGCTGTGGTCGGAAACCCGCGGGGAGCGATCCGGGACGAGGGCGCGGCTATTCGTTTCTAGCCGCCCCCTCGCGATCGCTTCCCAGAGCTGAAGAACGGGGAGAGCCGTATGTAAACACAGCTTTCCCGTGCTTCACTGTGGCGGCTGCATCGATCAAGTGATCCCTTTTATAGGGAGATTAGATCGATGACGTCAGACCTACAGCCACACCCCCCTACAGTTGTAAACACACACTAGGTGAATCCTAAATCCTACAGCGCCCCCTTGTGGTTAACTCCCAAACTGCAACTGTCATTTTCACAATAAACAATGCAATTTAACCACTTGCTTACTGGGCACATACACCCCCCTCCTGCCCAGGTGAAATTTCAGCTTCCGGCACTGCGTCGCTTTAACTGACAATTGCGCGGTCGTGCGACGTGGCTCCCAAACAAAATTTACGTCCTTTTTTCCCCACAAGTAGAGCTTTCTTTTGGTGGTATTTAATCGCCTGTGCGGTTTTTATTTTTTGCGCTATAAACAAAAAAGAGCGACAATTTTGAAGAAAAATACAATATTTTTTACTTGTTGCTATAATAAATATCCCAATTAAAAAAAAAAACACATTTTTTTTTCTCAGTTTAGGGCAATACGTATTCTTCTACATATTTTTGGTAAAAAAAAAAAAATTGCAATAAGCGACTGGTTTGCGCAAAAGTTATAGCGCTTACAAAATAGGGGGGAGAATTATTATTTTTTACTATTTTTTTTTTACTAGAAATGGCAGCGATTTGCAATTTTTATTGGTACTGCGACGTTATGGCGGACACATCGGACACTTTTGACACATTTTTGGCGCCATTCACATTTATACTGCGATCAGTGCTATAAATATGCACTAATTACAGTATAAATGTGACTGGCATTGAAGGGGTTAACATTAGGGGGTGAGGAAGGGGTTAAATGTGTATCCTAGGTGTGTTCTAACTGTGGGGGAGGGGGGGGGTGACTGGGGGGGTGACCGATCTGTGTCCCTATGTAGGAAGGAACACAGATAGGGCTCCTCCTCTCCAGAGACAGGACGCTGTCTCTGTGTAAAACGGCAATGAGAGATGATCTATGAGATCATCTCTCATTCGCCCACAGATCGCATCGCAAACGGCCACTCTGATTGGCCGTTCGCCGCGATCTGTGATTGGCCATGTCCAAGGGACACGAACAACACAGGGCTTCCCCGCAGCGCGCTCTACAGCGCGCGCTGGGAACGCCCAAAGGAGATGCCGTCAAATGACAGCATGTTGGATATTCAGACCCGCGCTGTTGCCATCATTCGACGGTAGCGCGGGTCTGAAGTGGTTAAATGCATTTTTTGCTGTGAAAATGACAATGGTCCCAAAAATGTGTAAAAATTGTCCTAAGTGTCCGCCATAATGTCGCAGTCACGAAAAAAAACGCTGATCGGCGCCATTAGTAGTAAAAAAATAAAATAATAAAAATGCAATAAAACTATCCCCTCTTTTGTAAACGCTATAAATTTTGCGATTTTTTACCAAAAATAGGTAGAAGAATACGTATCGGCCTAAAAAAAATGTTATATATGTTTTTGGGGGATATTTATATTTTTCAAAATTGTCGCTCTATTTTTGTTTATAGCGCAAACAATAAAAGCCGCAGAGGTGATCAAATACCACCAAAAGAAAGCTCTATTTGTGAGGAAAAAAGGACGCCAATTTTGTTTGGGAGCCACGTCGCACGACCGCGCAATTGTCTGTTAAAGCGACATAGTACCGAATTGTAAAAACGCCTTTGGGCATTTAGCAGCATATTGGGCTGGGGCTTAAGTGGTTAATGATGCTTAAAGTGAAAAAAAAATGAAAAATGACTTTAAATATCGTACCTGCTGGGTGTCTATAGTAGTGGCACGTGTTTAGAAATATCCCTGCACAACATGAGATTACTATAAGAAAAAATTAATTTAATACTGCTTGCAGCTTTAATGTAATGTTTTGTCCCTGCAATATGGATACACATCATTTAAAAAAATAGCATAGGTTTCCCCACCACCACTCTCCCCAGGTCTATACAAGACCCAGTGCCAATCCTGACCTCCCTGGGGCCCTAAGCAAAATGACATGGCACATTAAAAATGAGAAGCGGGGGCGCTGACGACAGTGACATGTCACATTAAAGAAAGTTGAGAAGCGGGGGGAGGGGGTGTTCTGCTGTCAGAAATGACTCAGCCAGCGAGTTTAGGTGAGGGGGGCGAAAATTACTTCTCACCAGGCTCTAGTAATTTGGGGGGCCCTTTGCAGCTTTGCGGGGCCCTAAGCGGCTTGCATAGTGAGCCTATAGCGAGGATTGGCCCTGACAAGACTTTGAACAGCAGTATACAGGCATTGCAAACAAGACAAGGACTGTAGGTTTGTTAAGTAGAATCTGAACCATGTCATACTGTAATTGGAGAGCAACAAAGAGCCACATGCAAAGTATTGCATCAAAAATTGTTATTAGACGCCCCTGTTAAACATGGGCAGAAAAATTGGGCCTTAGGCACAACACAACACTGCAACCCCTCACAGATTCTGTAATTGGAGAGCAACAAAGAGCCACATGCAAAGTATTGCATCAAAAACTGTTATTAGACGCCCCTGTTAAACATGGGCAGAAAAATTGGGCCTTAGGCACAACACAACACTGCAACCCCTCACTGATTCTGTAATTGGAGCGCAACAAAGAGCCACATGCAAAGTATTGCATCAAAAATTGTTATTAGACGCCCCTGTTAAACAGGGGCACAAAAATGTGGCCTTAGGCACTGGTGGCGGAGCCCAGAAACAAATATTTTCTTACGAGCTATCAGCAAGATCAGTGGGGAGGAAAATGATATTCCATCAGCAGCATAACAGGACAGTCACTCAGCATCAGCATAGGCAGTCTCAAAGGGATCTGACATTTCAAAAAAATTATTCAGTTACATCTGCATCAGGTGCTTGGTAGCTGGTGTTGATCCAAGCCTGATTCATTTTGATGAAGGTCAGTCGATCGACGGAGTCGGTGGAGAGGTGCACCCTGTGAGTGGTCACAAAGCCTCCAGCAGCACTGAATGTGCGTTCTGAAAGAACGCTGGATGCAGGGCAAGCCAGTAGCTCAATTGCGTACTGTGCAAGCTCTGGTCAGTGATCCATCCTCAAGACGAGGTAAGCCAGAGGATTTTCGGTGGGGAAGGTGTCCAAGTCGGATCTTGCCCCTAGGTATTCCCACACCATGTAAACCAGATGCTGGCGATGGTTGCTGGAACCGGTCAGACCTTGGGGCTGCGGACTAAAAAATTGTCTGAACGCATCGGTCAGATGGCCACCTTCTCCACCGCTCCTTCTGTGACTCACCGAAGCCTCAGCAACACGTTGTCCAGGACCAGGATTTTGTAATCCCCCAGGTTCTGGGAACGTGTTGCACAGACCCTTCTGCAATGCCTCCCGCAGAAGATTCATCTTCTGCTCCCTCTGCGATGGCAAGATAAGCTCCGCAACCTTACTCTTGTAACGTGGATCAAGGAGAGTTGCCAGCCAGTAATGATCCCTCTCCTTGATACCACAAACACAAGGATCCTTACGCAGGCTTTGCAGGATCAGGGAGGCCATGCAGCATAGGTTTGCTGAGGCATTCGGGGCACAGTCCTCTGGGTCACTGAGGACGACAGGATCCGCAGCCACCTCATCCCAGCCACGTAAAAGTCCATGGGTTCCTTGGGACTGTAATTGATCCCTTGAAGGCTGCTGCTGATGCTGAGTGCTAGGCTCCGCCTCCATGCTGCTGATACAATCCTCCTCCTCCTCCTCCTCTTCCTGTGTGCTAGGTGGGCAAGCAGGACCACTGTCTGGATAAAGGGGGCCTTGAGAGGTAAGGAAGTCCTCCTCTTACTCCCTCTGTTCTGCCTCAAGGGCCCTGTGCATTATTCCACGTAGCGTGTGCTCCAACATGTGAATAAGAGGGACAGTCTCACTGATGCATGCACTGTCACTGCTCACCATCCTTGTAGCCTCCTCAAATGGTGACAGGACAGTGCATGCATCCCTGATCAAGGCCCACTGGCGTGGGTAAAAAAAAAAAAGCTCCCCTGACCCAGTTCTGCTGCCATATTGGCACAGGTACTCATTGATTGCTCTCTGCTGCGTGTGCAGCCGCTGCAGCATGGCCAATGTAGAGTTCCATCTGGTGGGCATGTCACAGATTAGACGGTTCTTGTGCAGGTTGTATTCCCTATACATAGTATATAGTATATGACCTCTGGAAATGCACACAGACTTTCCTGGCCTGCTTAAGGACATCCTGTAAGCCCGGGTACCTGCCCAAGAACCGCTGCACCACCAAATTCAGGACATGAGCAAAACAGGGGACATGGGTCGCAGGGCAGAGAGGAGTTTGGTGCCATTGTCGCTAACCACCATTCCAGGCTTAAGCTGGCGTGGCGTCAACCACCTCTGAGCCTGCCCCTGCAGAGCTGACAGAACCTCTGCCCCAGTGTGGCTCCTGTCTTCCAAGCACACCAGCTCTAGCATTGCATGGCATCTCTTGGCCTGCATTCCTGCGTAGCAATACATATGGTATGCTGCACTGCGTGAATTAATACATCAATAGTGAATGTGATACAAATGATGAAAATAAATAAACATTGAATACAAAAAATTAATACTTAATATGAAAAGTGTAAATAAAGAACCAACATCAAGTGCTCCAGTGTATGACAAATGACATCAAAGGAAGCAAAACTAAAGTAAATGACAATATTGGAAAAGTTCATGAGGTGTTAATATTCAACTCCAGGGTAAGTCTCAATTTCAGTGAGTTCAGAGAAATGTCCCAGAAAAAATTGTGGTTCTACAGGACAGAAGAGGTGCCTGTGGATCCTGTCATCCTCAGTGACCCAGAGGACTGTGCGCTGAATGCCTCTGCAAACCTACGCTGCATGGCCTCCCTGCGTAAGGATCCTGGTGTACGTGCTATCAAGGAGAGGGATCATTACTGGCTGGCAACTCTCCTTGATCCACATTACAAGAGTAAGGTTGCGGACCTTATGTTGCCATCGCAGAGGGAGCAGAAGATGAAACTTCTGCGGGAGGTCTTGCAGACAGGTCTGTGCAATGCGTTCCCAGAACCGGGGGGATTACCAAAACCTGGCCCTGGACAACGTGTTGCTGAGGCTTCGGTGAGTCACAGAAGGAGCGGTGGAGAAGGTGGCCGTCTGACCGATGCGTTCAGACAATTTTTTAGTCCGCAGCCCCAAGGTCTGACCGGTTCAAGCAAATATCGCCAGCGTCTGGTTTACATGGTCCGGGAATACCTAGGGGCAGGATCCGACTTGGACACCTTCCCCACCGAAAATCCTCTGGCTTACTGGGTCTTGAGGATGGATCACTGGCCAGAGCTTGCACAGTATGAAATTGAGCTACTGGCTTGCCCTGCATCCAGTGTTCTTTCAGAACGCACATTCAGTGCTGCTGGAGGCTTTGTGACCGATCACAGGGTGCGCCTCTCCACCGACTCTATTGATCGACTGACCTTTATCAAAATGAATCAGGCTTGGATCAACACCAACTACCAAGCACCTGATGCTGATGTTACTGAATAATATTTTTTTGTTGAAATGTCAGATCCCTTTGAGACTGCATATGCTGATGCTCAGTGACTGTCCTGTTATGCTGCTGATGGAATATCCTTCTCCTCCTCACTATTCTTGCTGATAGCTAGTAAGAAATGTTGTGTTTTTGGTGCGCCGCCACCAGCGCCTAATGCCAAATTTTTGTGCCCCTGTTTAACACTGGCATCTAATAACAATTTTTGATGCAATACTTTGCACGTGGCTCTTTGTTGTGCTCCAATTAGAGTTAATGGGAGGGGTTGCAGTGTTGTGTTGTGCCTAAGGCCCAATTTTTCAGCCCCTGTTTAACAGGGGCACTTAATAACAATTTTTGATGCAATACTTTGCACGTGGCTCTTTGTTGTGCTCCAATTAGAGTTATGGTGAGGGGTTGCAGTGTTGTGTTGTGCCTAAGGCACAATTTTTCAGCCCCTGTTTAACAGGGGTGCTTAATAACAATTTTTGATGCAATACTTTGCACATGGCTCTTTGTTGTGCTCCAATTAGAGTTATGGTGAGGGGTTGCAGTGTTGTGTTGTGCCTAAGGCACAATTTTTCAGCCCCTGTATAACAGGGGCGTCTAATAACAAATTTTGATGCAATACTTTGCACGTGGCTCTTTGTTGTGCTCCAATTAGAGTTATTGGGAGGGGTTGCAGTGTAGTGTTGTGCCTAAGGCCCAATTTTTCAGCCCCTGTTTAACAGGGGCACCTAATAAAATATTTTGATGCAATACTTTGCACGTGGCTCTTTGTTGTGCTCCAATTAGAGTTATTGGGAGGGGTTGCAGTGTTGTGTTGTGCCTAAGGCATAATTTTTCTGCCCCGGTTTAACAGTGGCGCCTAATAACAATTTTTGATGCAATACTTTGCACGTGGCTCTTTGTTGTGCTCCTAATCCTAACACAATCAACTCAGTTGAGGACAGACTCTGCCTGCAGCAAGACGTGCAGGACATGCTCTCTCCCCCTCTCGGTGCTGTTCTCACGTTCAGGTGTCTATTGCTGGACGTGTCAGCTCTCTCTTTCCTAGGGCTAGAACCAGGAGATAGCAGCTACAGGTGCACGTTTTCTAGGAGTAGGACGTGTGGCCCATATCTCCTGGATATGTAGGGATTTTTCCTGCTCCCTGCTCCAGCTCCAGCTTCTACCATCCGCCTCCCCCTGGCTTCCTCCCTCACCCCCTCTCCTAGGGAACCAGCAGGTAAGCCCTTCTCGGAGGCTGCAGACGGCCGTCCTTTTTAGGACTAGCCGCTGCAGCTCACTCAAATCCTCGGCTCTCCCCCTCTCCATACCTCCCTTCCTATACCCCCACACTACCACTTATCAAGCCACCTATCCGCCACCAGTCGGCCACAATTTTGGTCCTTTTGGGCATCTTTCTATCACCTCCGCACCGGCCAGTGAACAATCGCGGCAGCCGCGATCTAGGAAAGGCCGCGGCTTCAACCGCGGCCTAGCGGCGTGCCGCTTCTCACCCCTGGCAGCTGTCACAAACGCCCTAATCGGCCCAGAAACCCCCCCATACCTCTGGAAATTACCATCCACCCCTTGTCCATCGATCCAGGCCCCCACGGCAGCCCCGATCCACCCAATCTGGGAGTCCACCAGCCTGGATCCTGCTGCCTGATCGGTGGCTATCCTGCTACACCCAGCCCCATCTCCCCTTTCTCAATCACCATTACTACTTGATCCAGAGTTTACCCGATCGCCTATCTAGGGGTCAGGAAGGAATTTTTTTCCCTACCATAGCATATTGGCATAGCGCGGTCAGGGTTTTTGTTGCCTTCCTCTGGACCAACTCAGGAAAGAGGATTAAGTTAATCCTTGTTGACCCCCCCCCGGTGTTTGGCGACTATGGTTAATCTGCAATACTCGGCAGAGACCATTTGGGAGCTGAGGCGATTTGCCGCTATACTACCAGCCATCACTAAAAAAGCCCTTCGAACTGAGCGACTTCTGAGAATCGATCGACGATCGACTATCAAAAATCTCAGCCGTTTGCCCCAGCCTAAGCACATATCATGTGCTCTGATCAATACAAGATCGGCAGTAAAACACTGACTAGAAATCCATGATTTCATTCTACAATACGATTTAGACTGCCTCTTTATTACAGAGAGCTGGCTCACAGCCGACTGTAACACCATTCTAGGAGAATTGGTGCCAGAAAACTACCGTATTATAACGGAAAACAGAATAGGGCAAAGAGGAGGAGGACTGGCGGTGATCCATAAGACTCATCTTGCGATCATTAAACCAGTCCGTCAAAACCCTCTTCCATTCTTGGAAACCCTTACTCTACAACTGCAAGCAAACTCCCAGGAGACCGTCCGGATTCTACTCTGCTATAGGCCACCCGGCACTAAATCGCAGCTTCTCCCGTCATTGACGGACTTTATCTCCACCTATACCCTTAACAGCAAACACCTTTTGCTGCTCGGGGATTTCAACCTCTGGGCCAACTCCCCACAGGACCCTGTTGCCGACGCCTGCATTGACCACCTGGAAGGATTAGCGCTACAACAACTAGTATGTGGGCCCACACATGCCTCAGGTCACACGCTCGATCTTATTTTCAGACAAGATCTGGAAATAAAAATCTTGGAAAATTAACAATTGCCATGGACAGATCACCATGCAATTAAATTCATTATTTCCGAATTCCCCTGTAACAACACACTGGACTAGATGCCAGAAGAAGCTCCACTCGGAATTCTTCAAAGCCACGTTAAGGAAAAAAAAATAACAATTCAGCCGCATCAAACGGCTGAAGAAACACTGGATGACATAAATACAGCCCTATTACAGTCAGCTGACATAATAGCGCCAAAACGTAAAACCTATATCCGGAAAAATAACTCCAGCTGGTTCAACAACCAGCTGGCGGTACTGAAGCAAGAGCACAGAAGGGCGGAAGCAGCCTGGAAAAGAAGCTCTTCAGATGAGAACCTTTCCAAATACAAGGCAATAACAAGAGAATACCACAAAAAATCTTCGAAGCCAAGAAAAAATATTTTTCTCAGGCTATCAACAGCGCCCTCAACCGCCCCCGCAAACTCTTTAAGCTGGTCACTCAGACCATTAATCCAGGATGTCTTGAAGCCCCCAACACCGACACTCAAGAATTTTGCAATGAATTATCGGATTACTTCATTAATAAAATCGAGGGAATCCGGCAAAGCATTCAGCAAAACAATTCCCCCCGTAGCCCCCCCCCCGTAATTATTTACACTACACCTGCAGTAATTCACCACAACCAGGTAAGTTCACGCTGGAACCCATCTCTATCGATGCCACTAAAAAGATCATCGGAACTCTGCGTAACAGCACTGCACCGAATGATATCATCCCCACCAAACTGCTGAAGGAATGCGCCGACATCCTGGCACCTCCTATCACGCAGCTTATTAACCAGTCTTTCAGTGAGGGCATAGTGCCCTCCAAGTTGAAGGATGGCATAATTCGACTCATCTTGAAGAAACCCACCCTGGACCCCAAGGATCCACTCCACCGCCGTCCCATAACAGGCCTAAACGCTCTCTCCAAGGTCATGGAGAAAGCAGTGGTACAACAGTTGCAACAGCATCTAGATACCCACAACCTACTTGATCCATTTCAATCGGGATTCTGCCCCGGACACGGGACGGAAACAGCACTGCTCAAGATATGGGACGACGCTCTCGAGGCCGCAGACGAAGGAGAATCTTGTCTTCTGGTTCTGTTGGACCTAAGTGCAGCCTTCGACACAGTAGACCATAAGCTTCTATTGACTCGGCTAGCTGAAGTAGCTAAAGTCGCAGAAGGCGGTTTATCTTGGTTCTCCTCTTTTTTGGAAAACCGATCTCAAATAGTGAAGTTAGGACCTTTCACTTCTGAGAAACGCACAGTATCGTGCGGAGTCCCGCAAGGATCCCCTCTGTCGCCGGTGTTATTCAACATCTATCTTTGCCCCTTTATTAGGGACACAAGGTGACCGAGAACCCCAGTCTGATCTGCACTATTCAGACTCACTGTACAACCACAGTTGAGGTGTGGTTGTATCCCATTGTTCTATTTGTGTCTGCCTTGGGAGCAACCTATTATGGAATGTATATGTGTATGTGGATTAGTATTGAGAGTGGAGGGGTGGGATTTCTCCAGCTGTCCCTCCCAAAAACAGTCTACTGATGAGAATTTTAGAATACACCTGTGTCATGCTACTGGTGGAGGTAAAGTCTACCCCACCCTGTGTCATTATAGAAAGAAGGGGGATCGTTGCATATGCTGATATGGTGGCACTGGCAAAGAAACCCATTAGATATGTGTTTCTCTGAATTTCTAACAGCTTGAATCAACCCAAACTCATTCTGATTAAATATATACAGTTGTATCACTATTTTATATTTATCTATAACAGACAGGGCTAATCATATACAGTATTCAAAACAATCCTCCTAGGATCTGGGACTGTACAAACCAGTCAATGATATTATCATAATTTCAGTCCTCATGTCAGCTTCAGAATTCTAATATATAGAATCATGTAATTATCAGCTATCCAAATGACTCTCATCAGATATTTGACTTTCAATTTATTGACAGGTCAAACACATAGTCGTGTGATCCAGCTAAAATCTGAATAATGGCCCTGAGGAGCTCACCCCACACTTGAAAGAGGTGACTTTAGATACCATTAATATCAAGCTATATGTCTGACCTGTCATTAATCTGAGTCCAATCATCTCTTGAGAGAGTCATTTTCCTAGTACTAGTTCTTGCTGTGCACTATAAAAAGTATAAAGTCATATTATTGGCTTTATCACTAAAAAAATAAACAAAACATTTTAATAATAATGAAAGTTATTTTTTATTGTTTCACTCTTACTTATGAATTATAATAATAATAATAATAATAAACTTAGGGCCAGATTCACAGAACGATTACGCCGGCGTAACAGGAGACGCGCGGCGTAAGTCTAAATTTGCGCATGTGTTTCGATACTCCGCATCCCCAAAATGAGATACGCAAGAAATCTACTTTTTTTTGTCCAGCGTAATTTCGTTAGACAGGCGCATCCGTCCACGCAAAACTGCGCTAGACACACCATTGATTTGCTATTCAAATATGCTAATGAGGGAGTTACGGGGATCCACAAAAGAACGTTGGTGCAGCGCAGGCTGTCTAAAATTAGACCATATAAAAAGTGGTTGTCTACATGTCAGAGAAAGCAACACCGTTAGTGAGGAGCTGAGCAGTCACACGTGTTGCCCAACAATCTGTATGCCAACATGCCAGGCACATCCTCGCTCATAGCTATACTACTGACTTTAGAGGAGCAAAGAAGGAGGAGGGCACAGAGGAGGGCACGGGAGAGGATATATCGCATCCGCATAGACCTCTTTGGCATGAGTGATTCAGAGGTGTATCGCATCTTCAGATTCTCCCCTCATGCCATCCTGGAATTAACCATAACCCTGCAGGATGACATCACCAGCCCAACACACCGCTCACATGCAGTGTAGCCACTGGTCAAGGTCATGGCAACACTCCATTTCCTTGCCAGTGGCTCTTTTCAAAGAACAAGTGGAGTGGTGGCTGGGATGTCACAATCCTCTGTGAGTAGATGTTTGCTCCAGGTTGTCCCTGCAATCCTCAGACGCATGGCCAACCAAATCATCAAACCAACCACTGAGGACCTGCGGCTGAAGGCAATGACAGATTTCTACAGAATTGCCAGATTCCCACGCACCGTGGGGGCCATTGATTGCACACATGTGGCACTCCAGCCCCCCCATGAGACAGAGCACATATACCGCAATCGGAAGCATTGGCATTCCATCAACGTACAGGTAATAGTCGATGCCCAAGGCCTCATATGGCACATCCGTGACAAACACCCCGGTTCCAGCCATGACAGCTACAGCAATGACATGACAGCTATGCAATCAGAGCCCCATCCGAATGGAATTGGAACAGAATGTGCATGGGGACAGCTGGCTGGTTGGTGAGTGACATGGGTGGCAGGCATGACTGTCCCCCCCATGATGCACACATCACAAGGGGCACATGCATGACTAACATCCTCCTGTGTTTTCCCTTACAGGTGACACTGCATATGCACTGGGACCCCATCTCATGACTCCTATCCGGAACCCCCAAACCCCAGGAGAGGAAAGATACAATGAAGCCCACGCCCAAACACGTGCACTGGTGGAGCGCACCTTTGGCCTCCTGAAGTCACGTTTCCGATGCCTGGATAAGTCTGGGGGGACCCTGTTGTATTCCCCCAACTTTGTGTGCCAGATCATCATTGGTGCATGTTGCATTCTGCACAAATTCGCAGTGAGAAAGGGCCTGCAGATTGACCTATGTGATGACCTGACCCCTGAACCAGACAATCCCCCCCTAACCGAGGCTACCCCGTCTTCTGAGGGAAGAGCAGCAAGGAGACTGCTCACATTAGGCATCTTTGCACGTTAAACACACACATTAATCATGGCACAATGAGAATGCATGCATGCACACCACTGTGGTCCCTAGCACAGACACATCACATCCTCATCTAATTGGATTAGCACAAGCCCACCATGCTGGGCTTGTGAGCAGCAACGCCACGCCACGGCTCCAATTATGTCACTGTACATTCATACACCATTCACACGGACCTGGGAATCACTTCTCCCTGGTCCTGGGGAACCCTTCTCCACCAAAACTGAGGGTGACACCTCTTTGCCGTCAGGAATATCACCCCCACATTCCAAAAACATTCACATCACAAAAATAAATAAAAAATCCAGCAAAAAAAAAGGGGAAAAACAAATTAATGCCGTTGAGGTGAGCCACGCCTGGGGTGCCCACGGCCACGGCCCCGGCTCCTCAGGGGAGACTCATGGGGAGGGGGGGTAATCCGGGAAGAGGGAGCAGCCCCTGGTCTCTGCCCACCTGGCGGCCTGCCCTCCAAGGCCACGGGAATTCTGTTCAGGCCAGCACTTAGTGATGCCGTGTTGGCCTGGATAGCCTGGGTGAGGGCCCTCACATACTGCCCAATGTCTTCTGTTGTAGTCTGCAGTGCGTTTAGGCAGTTTGTAAGAGCCCGGGAGTGGCAGTCCAGATCCCCAAGCGTATCCTTTATGGAGGACAGGCTCTCCTCCATCCGCCCCAAAGTCTGGCTGACCTGTCCCAGATGGCGGGTCTGAAGGGCCTGGTCCCTTCACAGATTGGCGGGCAGAAGCTCGGCCACCCCCTGGTCTTCTGGGATGACTTCCTGCCTCCAGCTGAGGCTTGTGGCCGGGGAGAAGGGGAGGCCCTTGGGAGAGGAGCCCTGTTGGGGGAGGAGTGGGAGTGGCTAGCCCTTATGGAGGGCTGGCTGCTGTCAGCCAGAGAGGAAGACTCCTCCAAAAACAGCAATCCACTGGCTGACATGACATCCTCCTCCTCAAACTCCTCCTCCTCAACCTCCTCCGAGGACTCCGGCCTTGTCGGGGGGTCCTCATCAGGCTGTTGTCCCTGGCATGGTGCGGTCAGCCCAGATGGCCCAGCACCCTCCTGCTCATCTGTGGGTGACTCAAAACATTCACAGGTTGGAGGATCCACACACTTGCCACATATTCCCTTTCACCCCCTCCCCCACACATGCTACACACCTTATAGGGAAAAAAAACCTTACCTGGCATCACGCCTTCATGACTTGAGTCATAGCCGGGCAGGCCCTCCACCTGTCTGCTGTTGTAGTCTCCTCCGCTGTCAGCGGAACAGGACATGGTGGGCCCCCTCCTGTGGCCCTGACATGGGCTACCATTTTGGCCAGCTTCTCTCTGACCAGACGCCGGAGGTCATTGATCTTCTTTTCAATCCCCGACCATGTCCGGGTCTCCCCCCCGATGCATTCACCTTGTCAGTAATGTTCTGCAAGATATCACGCCTCCTGGCCGGGGTGGTGTTGGCACTCTCCGGGCCGTGGAGGAAACGCCCATATTGGGAAATGGCCCAGGCAAGAATTTGTTTCTCCCCCAAAGTAAAATTTAACTTCCTCTTTCTCTCAGTCATACTCATACAAAAACTCTCTCCCAAATAATCAGAAAAAATCACTCACAAAAACAAGCAGGAAAGATCACTCACAAAAACAAGCAGGAAAAATCACTCACAAAACAAACAGGAAAAATCAAGCAAGAAAACAAACAAACAAAAAACTATCAACCAAAAAGTCTCACAAGCAGTCACCAAAAATCACTTTCAAATATCTTCTAACAAACACTAGATCACACAGTCCACAAATATCACAAAGACAAACCACAACGCAACTAACAACAGAACAAAAGCACCTTGCTGTATAGGGAGGGATACAAAGGGATGTACTTTTGCAAAGGAAGTGCGTTTCTGTCTGTCTATTTATGCTGTCTGCGTAGTTCACTATTTTGCCCTAGTCCACTTCCAATTTCACTGATTGCGCCATTCCAGAGTTGTGAGCATGCGCACAGAGGTGCTGACCATAGTCTGCTTCAAGCGCGCATGCGCGAGCCGGCCGGCCCTTCATTTGCATGGGCTCATTTCAATGTAACACGCCCACGTCCTTCCCAATTTGTATTACTCCGCCTTGCGCCTCAGAAATAACGTTGCGCAGGCGCAAATTTCTGAGTAAAACCAACGAGAATAGGGTGATTGCGCCGCTACATTGCGCCAGTCTAACGTAAAGGCGGTGCGCTACGCCGGTCCAATAATGCGCAGATGTACGTGAATCTGGCCCTTAATTTTTATATAGCGCCTTTAATGGTAACTTTTCAAAGCACTTTACAAAGAAAACACAAATTATACACAGGATAAAACAAAAGGAAAAAAAAGGGACAATTACGTTAAAGCTTGTGTAAAGAAAACAGTTTTTGGATTTGATTTGGATGGTTTTAGAGACAAAAACTCTCTGATGTTTATTGGAAGTGAATTCCATAGTTTTGGAGCATTGCAGAGGTTACAGGGGGGGGGGGGGGTAGTCGATAAATGTTCAGACAGATAATGGGGTGCCAAGCCATTAATAGCCTTATAGGTGAGCATGAGGATCTCAAAGTCTAAGGCCTCGTACACACGAGCGGATATGTCCGCTGAAAACGGTCCGATGGACCGTTTCAGCAGACATCTCCGATCGTGTGTATGGGCTAGCGGACAGATTTGTCCACCCGACAGATTTCAAAGCATGCTTTGAAATCTATCGGGTGGGGATGTGTCCGCCTGACATGTCTGCTGGTTAGTACACTTACCAGCAGACATGTCGTCCCGCACCTCCGCCGCGCCGCCGCCGAATGGATTCCGCGCATGCGTGGAAGTGTTTTACTTCCTGGTGCGGTGACGTAGCGGTGACGTGGCGGCGTCAACGTCACCGCGCCGTCCGCCGGCGGGGAATTTGATCCGATGGTGTGTACACGCCATCGGACCAAACTCCAGATCGGACATATCCGATCGAAACGGTCCGCGGACCGTTTTCATCGGATATGTCCGATCGTGTGTACAAGGCCTATGAGAAACTTAACAGGAACCCAGTGCAAGGACTCCAGGATAGGGGTAAAATGATCACTTGTACCAAACCTAGTGAGAATTCTAGCTGCACAATTTTGGTACATATTGTAGTCGATTAATAGTGAATTTAGGTACACCAGCAAGTAGAGCATTGCAGTAGACAAGTAGGGAGAACACAAGTGTATGGATTAGCTTTTCAGATACAGTAAAAGATAGCACAGGACACAGCCGAAGCAATGTTTTTTAAGTGGAAAAAAGATGTTCTGACAACATTTTGTACATGTGGATTAAAGGTTAAACTAGCCTCAAATATCACCCGTAGATTTTTCAATCATGTAAACATGTGAATGCTAAAAAGTAAGGGACCCAAGATTGAGCCCTGAGGAACACACTGGAATCCGCCATGAGAAACAAAGTGACAGCGATCAGCAAGATATGATTTAATTTCAGACAGAAGCGACTCTAGGGGGGGGGGCAGAGGGGGCCCTGACCCCCCCCAACATTATGCTGTGCCCCACCATGTGCCCCCCCAAAAAAAATATTTTTTTTTTTTGCTTTTTTTTTTTTTTTGTATTTTTCTCGGGCCGCCCCTGGAGTAACAGTCTCTCCTGAGAGGAAGAGCGTCCCCAGTCAGCTCTGTGGGGCATTCCTCCCCCTCCCTCTGCTCGCTGACACTGCATAATGCAAGCGTTCACACAACCACAGCCGCCCGATCTGCTCCTTCCCCTGCATCCTCATTGGCATGGAGAAGAGTGAGTTGCAGAAAGGACTCCATGAGCACTGTGGGGGAGGGGGGGCCCAAGCCTTCATCTCAGTTACTGAAAAAACAGACAGGACAGGAGAACCAGCCTGTAAATTCCGAGAGTGGTGACTGCAAGCTGAGCCGAGTGTCAGTCTATGACACTCTTTTACAGCCCAGCGAGTCCCCACGCTCTCCTCACATACAAGCAGGGAGGAAAACAGCTCCTCCTCCTCCTACTTTCAGTCCCGCCCACACTATCTCGATGTGCTGTATCTGAAGAGAGGGGATGTGTGTTCAGGAAATATGAAAATCAGCAGCATGTGTGTGAATGCCTGAGATTCTAGCCTGGACCGTGGGTAAGTGTGTGCACTGCAGACTGCAGTACACTGTAATCACTGAACTGCATTATCTCCATCTCTTCTCTCCCCCATCTGTCTCCCTCCCCTCTCCTGTTCTTTCAAGACATTTACAATTTACTTTCTGTAACGGTCACCACCGTTTACGATATTACATTCCATCGCCCCACGACAGCTTATCCGACAGTCCAACAGACATCAGACACGACCCATTTCATTTCCCAGAATAACCGAGACAACACAAGCTCTGGTACTGGTTCCAAAATGAATGAATAAATCCTTTAATGGTAACTTAGCTTTGTTATATACAGTACAAGCATGTTACAGTTAATCGCAGGGACAAAGACACACTCCACCCACACATCACACAATGGGGGCTTCATACGCATTCTTTTAGTAATGACATTCCAATGAGTTAATTACTACTCATTACCCAGACAGTCTGGCTCAGAATTTAGAGGGGTTAATTACTACAGCTTGACAAGTCACATTCCACATCTTAACAGTGTCATTAGTATACACAATAAACAGGTCTTAGGAGCAGACCTAATTAGCACAATGGACACAAAACAGTATTAGCATCTCACAATGCAATGTCTAGGAGCAGACTCAATTAACACCTCAAAAGCATGTGTCCCCACATTGAATGAAAACACTCTATTGACCTGTGGGAGTCAGACTTTAACAACTTGTAATATTTAAGGATATCCTGCAAAACATGAGTTATCCCATCCCATGTAATTTATCATTATCATTTCTCAGTCACCCAATGCCCAAAAGGGGCACAGGATGACCCTAGACCCAAGAGTCATTAGTGATGCTGGCACTCGAATACCCCCCTGTAACAGAATGGCCCGTGACACCCAGAGACGTTGGAAGGATGAGAGATACTCTTGTGCCAGCAGCAACAATAACTCTTGGGTCGAAATCCACCCTGTGCCCTTTTGGGTGTAGGGTGGCTAATAGTGAATCATAATTCATATATTACATGTGATGGGACATTAATAATACTTCATATTTCAGGACTGAGAGATCACAAGGAGTTCATGATGACATGACCAGGTCAGCCAGTCAGTGAGTCATACCTTTTGTATAATAGGCTATTGAAATCTGAAGGTGTGGATTGCACCCACTCTCACTGCCATTGTGTGATAAAGCTGTATAGATAACGTATTCAACTAGATGTCTGTGTTATTATTCAAGGTTAATTGAACCCTATTGAAGATACGGTGCCGACCGGTCTACATGGTTAGCTTACCTAAATGCCTTTTAGAGTGTGATTGAAGCCCCCCATGGTGTGGAGGGGGGTGGAGATTGCATTGTCCTGTGATGAACTGTATTATGCTGTACTGCATATAAGAAGCTGAGAAAATACTAATAAATTGTCAGATCTTTGGAAGCAAGAAGGGAGCTCTGTCTCGTCTTATTCTGGGAAAGGATATGGATCGTGTATGCAATATTGTCGGGGTGTGTCAGATAAGCTTGTCGTGGTTGGATGGAAAGTCGTAAGCGGTGGTGACCGTTACATTGGTGGCAGCAGTGGGATGATTCCATCATCAGAAGGACAGCTACAAGGACACATGACAATGGAGACGGTGTATGAACGGATGAAGCTCTCTTCCCTCATGGACTTACTGGAGAGCCGGGGCAGACCAACCAGCAACCGTAAGAAAAGGGACATTATCGCAGAACTGGTCGAAATGGATAGAGCTAAAAGGCCCGCCGTAACAGACAGGACACCTAAGGAAGAATTTTTTGATCGGGCTGTTAAACATAGACTGGCACATTATGGTCCTAACCCTCCACCGGAGATCATAGACCGGGTTATAGCAGCTGTGGATGCACATTTGCTACAGCAAAGAGGTTCTGCAGCAGCAGAAGTCACAGCAGCACCAACTGAAAGGAGACAAATACATTTTGCTGCTTTTAAGATTGGCTTCCCTAAAGCCAAAGCGGATGGTGTGGAGTTCCAGAGAGCCGGGGCGGTTGGCCCCTCTCTCCAACAACAAGCTGAGGTGGTAAAGCTTTTACCCCCAGCTGAATCACTGGCAACAGAACAGAGGGTCACGGACCTCTGCTCTCCACTAACAGAAGAGGGGGTTCCTGGGGTAGTGGATGGGACTTCAGTCTCCACTGGCACAACCCCAGAAAATGGTACAGGACTGGGACAGGAGGATGTTGGCTTTGCTTTGCAAGCACCGGGGGGTTTTCACCAAGCACCAGTGGATGGGACTTCAGTCTCCACTGGTACACCCCAGGAAGGGGGGAAGTTGGCCCAGACCCCCAACAGCATGATGGACTGAGCCCAGCTACCCTGCCTTCTCCCCAGCGGCAGGCGTGTTCTCTGAGAGAGGCAGAGGTTGGCAGGGTGAGTAATGCTCAGTTTGGAGCCATTTATTTGGGGTACAGTATGGATACCAGCATTGGAGGACTGGAACTACTGACGGACTTCGGAGTCAACCCGTTCGGGGTTCCCTCCTGTGTCCGTCTCCCACCGAAAGGGGAGAGATGTAACAGAATGGCCCGTGACACCCAGAGACGTTGGAAGGATGAGAGATACTCTTGTGCCAGCAGCAACAATAACTCTTGGGTCGAAATCCACCCTGTGCCCTTTTGGGTGTAGGGTGGCTAATAGTGAATCATAATTCATATATTACATGTGATGGGACATTAATAATACTTCATATTTCAGGACTGAGAGATCACAAGGAGTTCATGATGACATGACCAGGTCAGCCAGTCAGTGAGTCATACCTTTTGTATAATAGGCTATTGAAATCTGAAGGTGTGGATTGCACCCACGCTCACTGCCATTGTGTGATAAAGCTGTATAGATAACTTATTCAACTAGATGTCTGTGTTATTATTCAAGGTTAATTGAACCCTATTGAAGATACGGTGCCGACCGGTCTACATGGTTAGCTTACCTAAATGCCTTTTAGAGTGTGATTGAAGCCCCCCATGGTGTGAAGGGGGGTGGAGATTGCATTGTCCTGTGATGAACTGTATTATGCTGTACTGGATATAAGAAGCTGAGAAAATACTAATAAATTGTCAGATCTTTGGAAGCAAGAAGGGAGCTCTGTCTCGTCTTATTCTGGGAAAGGATATGGATCGTGTATGCAATATTGTCGGGTGTGTCAGATAAGCTTGTCGTGGTTGGATGGAAAGTCGTAAGCGGTGGTGACCGTTACACCCCCATCCTTCAAAAGTCTCTGGGTGGCATGGGCCATTCTGTTACACTTTCACTTTCAGTTAGGCAGGTAATATACAGTGCAAATTTCTTTCCTACATCCACAGATTGCAGGAAAGAAACTTGCATGATTCCCCCATCAACACAGACAGTGCTGACAGGAATATCCCTCCTGCCCAGCAATTGTATTCTCCCGACTAACAGTGATTCTCACTAGTGGCTATACAGCAACCACTAGTGATAATCATAAGAGAATCTGCTCATTAATGGTTCAAATCTCAGCCAGTTCCTGCTGAAGCAGCTGAGATTTAAACTGTCTATGGCTGGTCTTAGCTCTTAGGCAGCCCATGCATTGATCACTTTTTTTCATTCAACTATTAGGTTGAATGAAAAAAAAAAAAAAAATTATCCAATTCCCCCATCTACACATTATAGGTGGATGGGGAAATCCTCCCAGTGTGGACCAGTGCTGGAATAACCAGAGTTGCTGTCCTGTCCCAGCTATTCACAGCGCTGGTCTCTGTCTCCTTGGCAGCGGCAGCAGCACATTGGAACCCAGTGCTGGTTACTTTATGGGGCTGATGTACAGGAGGGCCAGCACAATTTGTTGTTAGAGATGGGCTGGACATGTTCAAAAATCCACATGCCAGAGCCTGCCAGGAAGCTCACACTGCACAGCGCTAATCACAGGCAGTGAGAGATTTCCCGGTCCGCAGCTCTTCACAGATCAGGAAATGTCTCACTGCCTGTGATTAGCACTGTGGAGTGTTGGCTTCCTGGCGGGATTGGGCATGTGGGATTTCAAACACACCCGAGCCTATCTCTATTGGTTGTAGACAGTTGAGCTCCCTGCAGGTTGCTTAGCAGCAGTGGAGCCTTCTCTGACATACTGATCGGGATGCAATCCAGGTGATGCTCCCAGTCAAATCCTAGTGTTAAATATCAGAGATTTTATTGATCAAAGCCCACACTTTACAGGCATATAGCCCACACTTTACAGGCATAGAGCCCACACTTTACAGGCATAGAGCCCACACGGCTGCGGAACATACGTTTGATTTTATATATATATATATATATATATATATAGTTGTACTCTTGATGCTAATAAATACTGTATTTATTAGATCTGACTGGGAGCATTACCTGGATCACATCCCGATCAGCATGTCAACAGAGAAGGTTATACAGCATTACTGCTGCTAGGTGACCAGCTGGGGGCTCAGCTCTCTATAACCAATAGTGCCAGCCTTCCCCTGCATGCACCCATAATGTTACCAGCACTAGGTCCTAATGAACTGCCGCCGCTGCCAAGGAGACAGATGCCAGACCAGCGCTGTCAATAGCAGGGACAGGACAGCTGGGGAACCCCACAGTGGCAGAACACCAGGGCTCGGTGGCAAGACAACCTTTGCAACCCTGAAAGTTCTCCCACTGCTTTGGACCCTTATATTTTCTTGGTGTGCTGGTGACATATATCTCTTGTTTTCTGCCACCCTTGGGGGCCCCAGTATAGTAGGAAGGGAGCTCACTGCAAAACATGTATAAGGGCCCGTTGTGGGATCGTAGTAAAGGGCCCCAGGAGATATATATAAAATTGCATTTTATAGTTGGCCCCCCTACTTTTGTCCCTGTCCCCCCATGTGCCACCCCCTAAATATGAAAGCTGGAGACGCCACTGATTTCAGAGCCAATTCTGAGACCCCAAATATGGTTTCAAGGAGAGAGAATAAAAGATTGTAGTCTACAGTATCAAAGACAGAATACGAATAGTTAATAAGCTGGAATCAGAAGCTAACAAAAGTTCGTAAGTGACTTTGACCAAGGCTGTTTCTGTGCTGTGTAGTTGCTAAAAACCGGATTGGAGGAGTTCAAATAGGTTATTAAAGGTCAGGTGGTTATGTAACTGAGATATCACAGTGCACTCAAGCATCTTGGCAAGGAAGGGTAAGTTTGATATGGGGCGAAAGTTGTTTAAATTGTCCAGAGCCATGTTGTTGTTTTTTGGTACCGGAGTTACAGTGGAAGTTTTGAGTTTCTATTGAAGAACATTTCTCCCCTTACACTAAGCAAAAAATGTATGTTTAAATCAAAAAACAAACAAAATAATAAATTATTGTAAAAGAGCTGAAACCCAGCAAGTTTGAACACAAGACTGCAAAAAATAAAAAGTAAAAATACCAGTGTGCTTCTCTGATCACAAAATGCCTCCGTTCCCAGTTGATGCCCAATAGGGAGAAACACAGTGTCGGGTGGAACAATAGCCGCTGACATCACCACACCCCCAGCTGATCGTCCCGAGCTGAAGATGGCTGGACTTTTTTGCTTAGGCTTCTAAGTCGATACTTTGTAAACTAATAAGCCTTTTTTGGATGTCAGTCTTTTGTTTCCATTGAGTGGATTAAAGTGAATAATTTTTTACCAAAATACTACACTATGAAGGCTTTCTTTTCCTCCTCACCCACACGTTCCTACATCATTGCCTGACGTGGATCCCACTCCCTGAGAGATTTGCCTGAGACAGCAGTCCCCCCCCCCGAATCATCAGCAGAGGAGTGCACCAGGACGGAGTGTTTGGAACCAGCCGAGAATATCCTTGTGCAGAGCCCCTTTGATCCCTGTGGAGATCCGACTGATCTGGTATGCGCCATTTACTTACCTTTGATCTTGAGATTGTAGTTGAAGATTCCTGCATCACTCTTGTTTGTTGATGGAAGATGGATCCTCTTTATTAATTCTTATATCCATGTGATGTTATAAGGACTATATTCATTTATTGATTTCATAACACATCATTCGTTCCTTTGTTTTGCACATTCCGTTACAGTATAAAGGACACTTGTAATTTACCAGTTGTTGTTTGGTCGTGCACTTACTTATATATTTTTTCACAAAAGAACAATGTTAAATGCATGTTTCACATGCAGTGATATAAAAATAGATCAATTCAGATACTATGTGACAGTTCATGGGAATAAATCTTGAACAAACAATCCAATTGATAAGTGAGTGTCCGAGTGACTTGAGTTAAACATCTGACAAACAGCGTGAAATCTGCTCATAAGGTTGCCATCCCCACATAAACTCACGCCTCTTACCAGAATATTATTTTACTCTACAATAAGTGATAGGTAGTGGAGTCATGCAAAATAAATTCACGGCTCTGCTCACTATCCTAAAATGAGTGATACAAATATTATTTTTGGATTACGATGGAAGTAATGATAAAAATAAATAACTTTTTCTTAAAAAAAAAAAAGTTTTATTGTGCGTTGTGAAAAAAGTTCCTGAGAATATTCAAGTATACAACAGGTCTCATCCCTGCATTATTTATATGCGTCATAATCTCAAAACACTCTTCGGGTTGAGAATTCTGAGCCTCATTAGCTCATAACTGAGCACTCTCTTTACACAAGGATTTAATTGCCAATAGATAAACTAATCTTAAAGGGCTTTGTTAGCCTAACCTCTTTCTGTGCACAACCCTTATGCCGTGTATACACGATCGGACATTCCGACAACAAAACCGTGGATTTTTTCAGACGGATGTTGGCTCAAACTTGTCTTGCATACACAAGGTCACACAAATGTTGTTGGAAATTCCGAACGTCAAGAACGCGGTGACGTACAAAATGTACGACTAGCCAAGAAAAATGAAGTTCAATAGGCAGTGTGGCTCTTCTGCTTGATTCAAAGCATGCGCAAAATGTTGTGCTTCGGAATTGGCTACACACGATCAGAATTTCCGACAACAACTTTTGTTGGAAACTTGAGAATCAGCTCTCAAACATTTGTTGTCGGAAATTCCGACAGCAAATGTCCGATGGAGCAAACACACGGTTGGATTTTCCGACAATAAGCTCCCATCGAACATTTGTTGTGAGAAATGTTGTGTGTGCGGCATACGATTAATGTTTCTCAGTAGGAAACTCTGTGCTGAAAATAACTTCATAAATGCCCTCACTTTATTAGTGCCGCCTGAGGACTTACATTGGCTAAAAATGCATTGGGAGCGTTCCTATATGCTGACATCATTCCACCACCTCCGATCTCAGATCTGGCTGCTATTTAGGTAAGTGCACTTCTGGTGTTTTTATGTCATGGCATCTGGATGCGTTTTATTGATTTTGTGTTTTGAATTAAAGTGATAGTAAAGTCTTATTTTTTTCCATTAAAATAACAAACGTGTTATACTAACCTGCTCTGTGCTGTGATTTTGAAGCAGCAGGAGCCAATGGAGCAAATGGTATGTCTTAGTCAGTCAGGATGGAGAGTCTCAAATGACCAAAGCATTAGTGGAGATTGCTGGGCTGAGAGGGGGCTCAGGTAAGTATTAGAAGGGCTGAGTGGAGCTTCTGCACACAGAAGGCTTTTTATCATAATGAATACAATGCATTAAAATGAAGAAACTTCTGCCTGTATAACCACTTTAAGTTAATATAATAAAATACTACACTATATTTGGCCCCTTCTTGGTGTCTGGCCTCTTGCGGAAAACACTTTCTCCCCATACAGTGGCATGGTGGTATTCCTATTCCTAGTGGTGCAGAGCCACAGCTACAGTGAGAAGACAAGGGGTGGATAGATGGATGGAGCTGGATGGCCATAGAGCAGGGGTGTCAAACTCAATGTCATGGTGGGCCGCATCAGCATTAAGATTGCCCTCAAAAGGGCCAGTTGTATCTGTAATATTAGATGTCCAGCCCATGCCCTTCCCATTACATTAGATGTCCATAGCCACCCCACCATCAGTTGAGTCCCCCACTATCACTTACATCACAGTGCACCCCCTTTCCTTATGCTGCTGCTAGGAAGAAGCTGGATGCATTGTTTGAAAGCAGAAAGTAAGGGTGTAGAGTAGGAATGGAGGCGGGCTACTGCAGGAGAGGAGCGAGGGCCACATCAAATGGCCTGGAGGGCCGGATTCGGCCCGCAGGCCTTGTGTTTGCCACCTCTGCCATACAGGGATACTGATGTCTGTTGCTTAAAACATGCAATTTGCGGCACTGTCAGCTGTTGGAGTTGGTGAATGCAGCATATTTTTTGGTGGTCTTCTTTCTCTCTGAATGGAAGACACACTGGGACAGCAAGATTCTAATCAATACGTTTTTCTTACTTTTTTTTTACATTGAAGGACTGTTTATGTGAAAGTAATGCTTTACCTTTAATGTGTTAAGGTGCTGCATTTTGTTTTGTTTTGAGCGGTTTGTGTATATTTTCCCTTTTTGCAAGCTGCCCTACATCTGTGTTTTAGCACGGACTTGTTAAATATACAGTATACAGTATATTATTTTAAGAAACGAATTATAGTTAGCTAACACGTTAAAAAAAAAAAAAGTGGCCTCTTTAACCACTTCCCTATCCTCCCATAGTCATATGACGTCCACAGATGGGATCTCCTATCCTGAGTGGACATCATATGACGTCCTGGGCTTCCCGGCCATCTAGGGGGCGTGCCCGCAGCATTGCTCGGGATGTCATGGTTACAATAAAAATCGCATATCGCCCCCAATACTAGTAAAAAAAATGCAATAAATCTGTCCCTTATTTTGTAGATGCTAAGGGCCAGATTCTCGTATCTCGACGTATCTGGCAGCGGGGCGTAGCATATCGTATTTACGCTATGCCGCCACTTTGGATGCAAGTGCAGTATTCTGAAAGCACTTGCGTCCTTAGTTACGGCGGCATAGCGTAAATGGGCCGGTGTAAGCCCGGGTAATTCGAATTAGGTCTGGAGTGGGTGTGTTGCATGGTAATCAATCATGACCCCACATAAATGACGTTTTTAATAAACGGCGCATCTGGCCCTATAACTTTTGTGCAAACCAATTAATTAACGCTTATTGCGATTTTTTTTTACCAAAAACGGCCTAAACTGTGGATAATTTTTTTTTTTTTTAGATTTTTTGGGGATATTTACTATAGCAAAAAGTAAAAAATATTGCATATTTAAAAATCTGTCGCTCTATTTTTGTTTAACGCGGAAAAAATAAAAACCGCAGAGGTGATTAAATACCACCAAAAGAAAGCTCTATTTGTGGAGAAAAAAAGGGAGTCAATTTTGTTTGGGAGCCATGTCGCGCAATTTTCACTTAAAGCCACGCAGTGCCGAATCGCAAAACGTGCTCTGGAAAGGAAGGGGGTAAATTCTACCGGGGCTGCTTCTGCTATCCTGCTTCTTACTAATACAGAGCCAGATTCAGGAAAGAAATAAGACGGCTTATCTCCAGATAAGCCGTCTTATTTCTGCGTCTGAGGCCTCCTATCTATCCGACTGATTCATAGAATCAGTTACGCATAGATTTCCATAAGGTCCAACTGGCGTAAGTCTCTTACACCGTTGTATCTTATTTTCATATTTTAGGCTGGACGCTAGGTGGCGTTCCCGTCTAAAATATGCAAATTAGTCTATACGCCGATTCCCGAACGTGCGCCCGGCCGGTTTATCTGGTTACGTAGTTTACGTAAGACTTACGCACGGCCTAAAGTTATCCCTGCTATAGCTGGCGCAGCCAATGTTAAGTATGGACGTCGGAACCGACATAATTTACGTCGTTTGCGTACGTCCATTCACAATTGAGCTGGGCGTCAGTTACACTGACGTCGCTTTCATTGACAAGTACCGAAGTGATTTGGAGCATGCAAACTGGGAATCAATCACGGCCGGCGCATGCGCAGTTAGTTTGGCGCGGGGACGCGCTTCATTTAAATGATACACGCCCCCTACCTGCCGAATTTTAATTCCGCCGGGTGATTTACGCTACGCCTCCTCAACTTTACAGGCAAGTGCTTTGTGAATAAAGCACTTGCCTGAAAAAGTTGTGGCGGCCTAACGTATATGAGATGCATTAGGCCAAATTAAAGATAGGCTCTCCTACCTGAATCTAGCCCAGACTGTTTTACTTTATCCATCAGCTCATCCCCCACAGCTATTACCACAGCTATTACCTTTTGTATCAATTGACCCTCCCTTTTATATTGTAAGCTATAATGAGCAGGGCCCTCTGATTCCTCTTGTACCAAATAGTTTACCTTCATTTTGTTAAGTGCTGCGCAAACTATTGGCGCTATTTAAATCCTGTATAATAATAATAATAATAATGTTTTTTCATTGTTCTGCTGAATAAGCAACATGTTCATAACACTATCTGGCTTTTATCTGTTATAACTATTATTAGCAGTCACATATATGGCCTTTGATGATTATTTCAAGCGTTTCTATTGCTGTTTATTGGATTTCTTATTTTTTATTTATTTTTTCCACTTTTAGCTATTTCATGGCACATTGCATTGAGTGATTCTTAAAAATCACATTTTAGATAGCACTGTTTTCTAATCACACGTTCTAAATCAAGCTTATTTGTCTGTCCCTCTTCTGCAATCAGTCACACTGATCAATTCACAAGGCATGGGTGCAGAGAGAAGCCCATGGAGATACGTATCACGCAGTAATTTGTCACAAACTCTCTATGGGTGAGGTTTGTGATGGATGGAGATTGCATGTATCCTATTAATCTCGTTTTTTCCCATTATAAATAGTAGTCGATACATCAGAAAATATTTCTTAACATCAGTGTCTCTGATAGTGAATCATCATGAATATATAGGCTGGCCATCTTGTGGAAGTGGCAGCGATGCCTTAAAGTGGCATTAAATACAAAACCAAAAATGTATTTTATTACACCTTACCAAACATTAGATATGGTGGCTGCATCAGTTTTATATTTTTTTTTGTCTTTTTCCCTATATTTGTACCAGGTGATCTAGTCAGTAACACACCTTCTATATTCGTGAGACACAACACTCTGGATAAATGAGAACAGGAGGCACAGCTGACAGCAGCATTGTCAGACTGGGGGGAGAGTAGTGTTAGCTGTATTAGCAGATTTAGATACCCTAACAAATTGAAGTGTAGCAAACCTCTGAGGGAGCTGCTTTTGTTTGTTGAGTCTGTTACTCTGCCATTCAACCCCAATGAACTGTCCCAGTCCCTCTGGCACACCTACCAATGTGATTAATGGAATAACTCAGCAGGAATACACAATACAGTTCTTCTTGTAGTTTACATGAAGAAAAGTAAAATGCAGGTTAACATTAGTCAGCCAGGACCTGTGTAAGTACCCAGGACTTGGTTGAAACAGTTTAACCACTTAAGACCCGGACCAAAATGCTGCTAAAGGACCTTGCCCCTTTTTGCGATTCGGCACTGCGTCGTTTTAACTGACAATTGCGCGGTCGTGCAACGTAGCTCCCAAACAAAATTGGCATCCTTTTTTCCCCACAAATAGAGCTTTCTTTTGGTGGTATTTGATCACCTCTGCGGTTTTTATTTATTATTATTATCTATTATTATCTATAAACAAAAATAGAGCGACAATTTTGAAAAAAATTCAATATTTTTTACTTTTTGCTATAATAAATATCCCCCTAAAATATATATAAAACATTTTTTTTTCTCAGTTTAGGTCGATACGTATTCTTCTACCTATTTTTGGTAAAAAAAATCACAATAAGCGTTTATCGGTTGGTTTTCGCAAAATTTATAGCGTTTACAAAATAAGGGATAGTTTTATTGCATTTTTATTAATTAATTCTTTTTTACTACTAATGGCGGCGATCAGCGATTTTTTTCGTGACTGCGACATTATGGCGGTTACTTCGGACAATTTTGACACATTTTTGGGACAATTGTAATTTTCACAGCAAAAAATGCATTTAAATTGCATTGTTTACTGTGAAAATGACAGTTGCAGTTTGGGAGTTAACCACAAGGGGGTGCTGTAGGGGTTATGTGTTCCCTCTGTGTGTTTACAACTGTAGGGGGGTGTGGCTGTAGGTGTGACGTCATCGATCGCGTCCCCCCTATAAAAGGGATGACGTGATCGATCCTGCCGCCACAGTGAAGCACGGGGTAGCCGTGTTTACACACGGCTCTCCCTGTTCTTCAGCTCCGGGGACCGATCGCCGCACTCCAGCAGCGATCGGATCCGCGAGTCCCGTGGTCCCGGTCACGGAGCTTCGGACCGGGTCACGGGAGCACGCCACGGGCGCTTGCCCGTGACCCACGGCTGGGTACTAGAACCGACGTAAATATATGTGGATGTGCCCAGCCGTGCCATTCTGCCGACGTATATGTGCAGGAGCGGTCCTTAAGAAGTTAAATAAAACAGTCTATGCAAACAACAACAGCAATAGGTAACAATATGTACAGACTAAGTAGACTCCCCAATAACTTTTGGTGTGTGTGGGATGCTGTGGATAAAGAACCCCAGACCGGTCTACGATGCTTCTAGTACACACCCAATGAAATTATCTCAATACCCGTGGTGTGTCCCCTTTAAGAGCAACCGCGTTAATGTCCTGGAGGCAAAGCTTTGCATTTTTTTATCTTCACCGGCAATGTAGGAGCTCTGTGGACAATATGTGGATGTGGTATTCTATGAAAAGCATTAAAGGTTCTTGGGCTAAGCCCCCTCACCAAATCCTGTACACACTCAGTGGTCCTCACCTGAGCAATTAATCAATCTTAAATGCAGGTGTGTCGCAGTTGCATTCAGTCCTTGAGCTGTTGCAGGGTGTCCTTTAGCATGGACAGTCTGTTCCTCTAGGCTGGAGCTGCATGAACAATCTGTTCCTCTGGGCTGGAGCTGCATGAACAATCAGGCTGTGTGTCCCTTGGTAGGACGCGATTCCACACACACATAGAGTGCAGATGCTCTCCTGATGGGGTGCAGGCAAAAAAAATAGTCTCTGGCTTCAAGCTCATGCTTTATAATCAGTTACAGCAAACAGATTTTTATTTTTGAGATAAAAGTTTAGTAAGTAGTAAGTAAATAAAAGCTGGAAATTGTAATCACTCCTGCCAGTGTTAAGTGGTTTGACTGATGTTAACTGATACATTCTGATGGAAAGCTTGCGTTTTTGAAAAAAAATACGAAATTTGTTGGGAGATCGCCAATCCCTTCAAACATTTATTTTGGGGGGACCAAAATATAGCATGTAAGCATTTAGCATGCAACAGTGAGTATGTAAAAGTCTATCCACATACCAGTCATTGTTTTAAGGTTGCCTGACCACTTATAATTATTGAATGCAGGTTTGAACATTTGTTGCAATTTAAACTGTGTATATGGCCAAAAATTATTTTTGTTTTTAGGAAGGATAGGAAAGAATTATACCCCTGTAATTTTTGTTTCCATTTTGTGTCCCACTGACAAGACTTTCCTTCATTAGTTGTCCTGGAGATGCAACTGAAAGTTAGAAAAAGTCTCTAACAAGTGAGGGCAATCTCTCTCTCTCTGACAGCTGTCCCTGCAACAGGTGTGCCCTTCGATCGGTTAGTGCTATGAAAACGGTCCATTTTCATCAGACGAACCGATCGTGTGTACAGGGCAAAACAGCAGTGCTGATTCTGACCTCCCTGGGGTCCTAAGCAAAATGACATGGCACATTAAAAATGAGAAGCGGGGGGCGCTGACGACAGTGACATGTCACATTAAAGAAAATTGAGAAGCGGGGGAGGGGGTGTTCTGCTGTCGGAAATGACATCTTACATTAAATTGAGAAGCGGGGTGCTGACTTCTCCCTAGGCAGCTTGCATAGTGAGCCTATAGGGCGGATCGGCCCTGCATAACAGTATCAATTTATCTTTTGCACATAGGCTGGTATTAATTAATTTGGAATAAAATACTACAGTCCATAATCTATCCAAAAAAGCAGTTTGTTTGGCTGTAAATATAGAATAGTCTTATAGTAATGCAATCTAATATCTGTATTTTCTTGACCACATTAATATTGATGAACCTCTGTGAATTTTTCCTCTTTAGAAATAAATACCTTGATAACCTGTTTTCCTCTCATCTGTAAAGATTGTTAGTGCGGGATATCAAATGCATTTTACTTCTGGGCCTCTGTGAATTGAGTTCACAACCTTTGATTTTCTTTGTGGTGAATGGAGCTGCAGAAATATATTCAGAATTTTCCATGACATGTTACGTTTGCATAAACTATTTAGATGCGGTGTATACTTGAATCAAGACCTTTTTACAATGCAAGCATGTATGAATGAAATGTAACTTAAAATAGAACTCAATTAAAAAAGACTGGGGATGATTTACTAACATACTAATGGATGAACAGACTAACTTGGCAAACTCATTACTAAATATCAAAATTCTATGTGGAAGTTTGCGTAAATGAGCATGTAGAATGATGACACACACCAAATGTTTGAAAATCGCTTTTTGACAGATGTATGTGTACTGATCATCTGCATTTGCTGCTAGGAATGTTGCCTAGATTAAGTGCATCTTTTACATGCCTTGCCTTGGGTTCTGTTTGACATACACTTTCAAAACTTCTTTCTCATTGGCAACACAAAACACATGCCGTGATTGGTACTGTGTTTTCCAAACTGCTTTCAAAGATCATGTGACTGTTCTTTCAAGTGATTAGCAACTCTATCTGATGTATCTGTGTTCAAATCCCCCAATCAACCTGATTAACAGAACATTATTCTCGTTAAAGTATGAGACCAAATAATACTCAATGACATCACAGAACTTTGGATGGACCATGGTGGCTGTGTTTATTTTTCTGCAGTACCAGGAATTTATCAGCAATGTGTTACAGACTGACATTCAGCAGAATGATATGAATGCTATGGCTTACATTTATGAATATCCTGATTGCTCCTGTTGACATTATTTTCTTGTTGATTAAAGGACTTTTTGAAAGTGTCTGTGCTTCGTCACATTGAACATTCTTAAAATGGGTAATACAAGGCACTTATGTACTCTGTACTCATTTCCCTAGGTGCGTTCAAATATGAAGCTCCCTCCTCTTAATCTAAAGGGGGGCATCCAGAATTGAATAAGTCCCTGCTACAAATTTGCACTTTCTTAGCTTAGATACCCTTCTTTCCAAGCCCCCCCCCCCCCCAGGGTTGACAGACATGTGTCCTGTTTTTCTACAGGAAGAAGGAGGGTGGTGATTGCTCACTGACCTTTTTTCCTGGCCACACAGTCTGCATGCTTAGATAAAGGTAAACATTGTTTGATAGGGGGAACATTCTGTAGTTTTATGGGTTTTTCCATTTTAAATGTTATTTCTGTTGTAAACCTTGAAAATGCATGAAAAGGCTCTTTCCTTTATGAATGATCTTTGTTGAATACTTGTTGTTTATGTGCTTGTACTTCTGCCCCACAGCACTACATAGCTCACAATTCCCTTTTTAACAATGCAAAATTGAAGGCGCTGAGCTGATAATTATAGGGCTAACAGTGAACTGCCTCAAATCAGATGCACAAGAATTGGCCCTTCTGGCCCAGGGGATGAAACATTGAGGTCAAGAGTTTCCAGAATCTGGAGTTACTGTTTCTCTTGAACAGAACAAAGCCATAGCAGGGGCATTTGTCCAACTTGACACAATGACACACTCTAGGGGCACTTGTCCTCCAAGATCTCTTGACCTATGAATACAAGGCTCTGGGGGAAACGTTCCAGTCAATGCAGTGAGCCAACATCCATGAACCCTAGACCAGGTTATGCATCAGAAAAAGTGGTCAACAGCCACAGAAAATGGCAACCTGAGAGCTGAGCTCTGCACAACTCTGCACACCAGAGCAGACAGCAAGTACACTTAGCCCAATACAGCACCTTGGCAAACCTGCCTGCTCTCCCAAGATAACTTGGAAACATGTCCAGGAAAAGAAAGGAATGTGAAAGACTGGGAAAACAGGCAGACTTTTTCCCACTGCCAACAAGACACTGCATGAGTCCAGACAGCAGCTAACCAGCAGAGGGAGTTATATGGATGGGACCAGATAATAAAGATAATTAAATGCCTCAAACAAATGGCTTTGTGCCAGCGGCTCTCTCCAGCATCAGCAGCCTAGTGGAGACTAGCTCATGAGCCACACAGATGGCACCTGCAAATACTAATGTAAAAGCTCCTGATTATTCACTTGATAACACTAGAGAACTGCAGGACTCTATTGTAACCTTTCTGTACACAAAACCAACCAGTAAATGGTACAACTCTCAAGAACATGTTAGATTTTCTGAGGAGTTCTATACATTCTGATATTATGAGACTGATCCACCAGTTTAAATCAGATGACATAGGAGACAGAATCAGCCATTGAGAATGTAAGATGAGAGACTTTGCTAATACTTTCAATGATTTGGTAGACATACATAATGAAGGGGAGGATAATATAACCTGGATCAAGGTGAAACTAGCAGATTTGGAAGACAAGGTGTAACAATATCAAAATTAGAGGTGTACCCAAGACCACTAAACCCTTAGAACTTAAAGCTTATTTCTCTAAACTAATGCTAGAGGCACTGTGTGATATTCCAGTTATGGTGCTTGTCATGAATCATATTAACAGAATACCTAGACTCACCTATTTATCAGGTTAGATACCTCAGGATACCCTAGGAGCATACATTTCTAAAATGTAAAGCAAAACAACTACTGGCACTGACCAGGAATCCAAACATTCTACCTAAATCATATGCATGTCTAATATTGATTCAATCTTATTTTATTAATGTTTAAAGTTATACAAAAACAAGAGAGAAGAAATAAATTCTGAAATATCCATAAAGGAATAGATAAATAATTTATTGTCCAAAGACAAAAAGAAAATGTGGGTACAGATAATTAATGGAATATTTGATTATGCTTACTGTGCCTTTGCCCTTTAATTTATGAATTGGACTAATTTAGAAGTAATACTACTTACACAAAAAAAAAAAATATATATATATATTTTGGAGGGGGCGATCAAGGGATTATTTGCGTTCCCTCTCTGTGTTCTAACAGAAGGGGAATGGGACTTTGTATGAACATATGATCAGTCATTTCTCCCCTGAGACAACCAGGATCTGTGTTTTTTTTTTTTTTGGGGGGGGGAGAAACTCTTTTATGAATAAAAGAGAAAAAAATAACTTAAAGGGGTAAAACTTTGTGTTTTTTCACCTTAACCACTTCATTACTGGGCACATAAACCCCCTTCGTTCCCAGGCGAAATTTCAGCTTCCGGCACTGCGTCGCTTTAACTAACATTTGCGGGGTCGTGCGACGTGGCTCCCAAACAAAATTGGCGTCCTTTTTTCCCCACAAATAGAGCTTTATTTTGGTGGTATTTGATCACCTCTGCGGTTTTTATTTTTTGCGCTATAAACAAAAAAAGAGCGACAATTTAAAATATATATATATTTTTTACTTGTTGCTATAATAAATATCCCATTTTTAAAAAAAAAAAACTTTTTTTTTTTCACAGTTAAGGCCGATACGTATTTTTCAACGTATTTTTGAAAAAAAAATGTAAAATCGCAATAAGCGACTGGTTTGCGCAAAAGTTTTAGCGCCTACAAAATGGGGAACAGAATTATGATTTTTTTTATTATTATTTTTTTTACTAGTAATGGCGGCGATCTGCAATTTTTATTGCGACTGCGATATTGCGGCGGACATATCGGACACTTTTGACACAAATTTGGGACCATTCACATTTATACAGCGATCAGTGATATAAAAATGCACTAATTACTGTATAAATGTGACTGGCAGGGAAGGGGTTAACACTAAGGGGTGAGGAAGGGGTTAAATGTATTTCCTGGGTGTGTTCTAACTGTGTGGGGGGAGGGGGTGACTGGGGGAGGTGACCGATGCTGTGTCCCTATGTAAAGAGACACAGATCGTTCTCCTCTCCGCTGACAGCACGTGGAGCTCTGTGTTTACACACAGAGCTCCACATCCCTGCTGTCATCTGTTCGGTTTCCCGCCGATCGCATGTACCCGACGGACATCGCGGCCGCCAGGTACATGCATCGGATCCCCAACGATGCGGCGGGACAGTGTTTACCCGCCGCGCTCCACTGGGTAATGCACACAAATCACGTCCAAAGACGTCAAGTTGGCGCCTCAGATCCGCGCTGTTGACGTATTATGTCAATAGCGCGGGTCTGAAGTGGTTAATGCATCCTATGCATTAAGGTGAAAAAACACCTTGCAGTCATTGCCCCCCCCCCAGCCCCCGTTTTACTTACCTGGGCCGTGAACCTTCGTGGACGTGATCCCACATTGCGTTGCCCCAGTTAGCTCTTAATTGGATAATTGATAGAAGCACAGCCATTGGCTCCCGCTGCTGTCAATCAAATCACTGACCCGGCGGGCAGGGCCGAGTGATACACTCAGTGTAGAGATTTATTTGGTGGTATTTGATCACATCTGTGGTTTTTATTTTTTGTGCTATAAACAAAAAAATACGGACAATTTTTATGGGCACGTGCCTTAGTCAGAAAGCACTTGCTCCATAAGTTGTGGCGGCATAGCATAAAGTGTCTGGCGTAAGGGCGCCTAATTCAAAGTATTAATGTGGGGGCGTGATTCATGTAAATGAATCATGACCCCACGCAATTTATGTGTTTTCTGAACGGCGCATGCGTCGTCCGTGGATGTATCCCAGTGCACATGCGTGAAATCACGTCGCTAGTAGTCAATGTAAACGACGTGAACGTAACTTACATACAGCCCCATTGCTGAACGATTTACGCAAACGACGTAAACGACGTACAATTCGACGCTGTCCCGACGTCCATACTTAACATTGGCTAAGTCTCCTATAGCAGGGGTAACTTTACGCCGGAATAACGCTCACGCAAACAACGTAAACTACGACGCCCAGCCGCAAGTACGTTCGGGAATCGGTGTAACCCCCTAATTTACATATTCGACGTGTAAAACGACGGAAAGGCCACCTAGCGGCCAGCGTAAAACTGCAACTAATATACGACGGTATAACAGACTTACGCCGCCCGTATATTACCAGAATTCCGGCGTATCTTTTTTTTCGAAATACCAAAAAAAGATACACCGGCTATTCTTAGTATTTATGCGGCGTATCTCTGGATACGCCAACGTAAATATGTTATGAATCTGGCCCATAGTGTCTACAAAATAGGGGATAGATTTATGGCATTTTAATTTTTATTTATTTTTTACTAGTAATTATGGTGATTTTGGGACCATTGACATTCATACAGCGATCAGAGATACAAATAGCAACCGATTACTGTATAAATGACACTGGCAGGGAAGGGGTTAAACACTAGGGGGCGATCAAGGGGTTAAATGTGTTCCCTGGATGTGTTCTAACTGTATGGGCGATGGGCTCACTACAACATGACAGAGATCACTGCTCCTGATGACAGGTAGCAGTAGATCCATGTCATGTTGCTAGGCAGAACAAGGAAATGCCTTGTTTAGATCTCTCCGTTCTGCCTCTTCTTGCCGCAATTGCAGGCCGCTGGCAAACATCGGTTTTGAGGGCGCGCTCTTGCTCTTGTTACAAGCATTTTTGTGGAGATTTTCCAAAAGATCCAGCTAAAACAGCACAAGTAAACCGAAACCTGATGCAAAATTGCAGACTGGCTACCATTCATACGCCTTGCCAACATCTTACCTTCCTTTCAGAAAGTACTCTGTTTGATTCAGGTATGATGGGCATGTTTTCTAAACACAAAATTGTGTTATGTGCACTTTTCAAACACAGACCACCTTCAACATTGCAGGATTTGAAAACAAACAGGTATGCCAGTTACATTTATTAGTGGGAATGCTTTAATAAGCATTCCCAGTATTGTTATTCGTTTTTTATTATTAGTGGGAATGCTTTAATAAGCATTCCCAGTATTGTTATTCGTTTTTTATTATTCTTAATTTTAATTTTATTCCGTACGTTTTTTGGCTCTGCGTAACTTCGCCATACTTTCAGCGATTGAGACCATTCAACTTTTAAAATGTTCATCTCATTCAGCTAACGATGGGACTTCTTCAAGTTTTTTTGTGCTATTTATATTTTTTAAAATATTAAGCTTTTAGTCGCTTTTTTTTAACATTGAAGTCAATGAGAACATGCTTTCTCCTGCTTCAAAACTCATGCCGTACAAAATGTATCTCCTCCTTCATACTTTCACTGACAGACACCAAACAAACTTTACCACGGTCACAAAATATTTAGCTATCCGGCTATGACTTTTCAGATTGAAATCTGTTATAGTTTTTGTGAAAAAGCAATTTACGTTTAGTGATTTTTTCAGAAAATTTTATCGATTTAACAGTCTTTCTATGGAGAGCTGTTAGAGTGAGTCATGTGACCTTTAGAGTGTGAGTTTTGAAAAGAATCGTATTATCTATAAAAAAGGGGGAACAAATTGCTCTCACGCCCACAAGATCTACTTGTCATACACAATTTATATATCAAATGGAAGGTATTTTTGTCTGCTTTCAGGCAATGTGATCAGTTTTGTGATGCGCATTTTACTTTTCGTTGCTGGAGCTTCTGAAGGACAAGAGTTCCAAATTTTTCCCCATAGACCTTCATTATAACCGACTTTTAAAATTTGTTAGTAAGACACACAAAGATACTCTTTTCTAAATCGCGGACATGGCCACATTTTTAAGTTTATCAACATAAATTTCATATCGATGCGTTCACAAGGGTCTTGTCTTTTATACGGTGAAGTCGCTGTATCGATCGCATGTACGGTTGTGGATTTATTAAGGTTTGTTTGAAGGGTTATTTCACTTATTTTGTGTGTAGATAAAAAGCGTTTGTAATGGTAATTCTTTCCCTAAATAGCTTCCTTTACCTCAGTGCAATTATCCCCTCACACACCTGGGGGGAGGGGAGAAAACCTCTTGAGGGGGGAGGGGCGACCAGGAAGTCAGGACGCTCTGTACTTTGCAGATGGAGAAAGGAGCTGTGTGTTAGTGGGCGTCCTGCTCACCCCCTCCCCCCTCAAGAGGCTTTCTCCACACCAGGGAAAAAGCCTTGCATTACTGTGTGGAGTTACAGACAGAAGAACAGGAAGTGAGGATTTCTCAGAAGAAATAAGGACATTTAAAAGCAAAATCAAAGGATGAGGTAAGTAAAGGAGGACTGCACAAAGGTAAAGGAAGTTATTTAGGGAAAATGATTTTACCATTACAACACCTTTAATGATTAAAGAGAGGCTTTAGAAGTACTGAAGGAACACTGCTTGTATGTCCTAAAGATAGTATAGTGGTTATGGTGAATGGGATTTGTGCGGGCTTAGCAATTCAGCTATTCAGCATTCCCACGTATTTTCCTCAGGAAATGCATTTTCTAGTTAGTGGGAATGCTTTAATAAGCATTCCCAGTATTGTTATTCGTTTTTTATTATTCTTAATTTTAATTTTATTCCGTACGTTTTTTGGCTCTGCGTAACTTCGCCATACTTTCAGCGATTGAGACCATTCAACTTTTAAAATGTTCATCTCATTCAGCTAACGATGGGACTTCTTCAAGTTTTTTTGTGCTATTTATATTTTTTAAAATATTAAGCTTTTAGTCGCTTTTTTTTAACATTGAAGTCAATGAGAACATGCTTTCTCCTGCTTCAAAACTCATGCCGTACAAAATGTATCTCCTCCTTCATACTTTCACTGACAGACACCAAACAAACTTTACCACGGTCACAAAATATTCAGCTATCCGGCTATGACTTTTCAGATTGAAATCTGTTATAGTTTTTGTGAAAAAGCAATTTACGTTTAGTGATTTTTTCAGAAAATTTTATCGATTTAACAGTCTTTCTATGGAGAGCTGTTAGAGTGAGTCATGTGACCTTTAGAGTGTGAGTTTTGAAAAGAATCGTATTATCTATAAAAAAGGGGGAACAAATTGCTCTCACGCCCACAAGATCTACTTGTCATACACAATTTATATATCAAATGGAAGGTATTTTTGTCTGCTTTCAGGCAATGTGATCAGTTTTGTGATGCGCATTTTACTTTTCGTTGCTGGAGCTTCTGAAGGACAAGAGTTCCAAATTTTTCCCCATAGACCTTCATTATAACCGACTTTTAAAATTTGTTAGTAAGACACACAAAGATACTCTTTTCTAAATCGCTGACATGGCCACATTTTTAAGTTTATCAACATAAATTTCATATCGATGCGTTCACAAGGGTCTTGTCTTTTATACGGTGAAGTCACTGTATCGATCGCATGTACGGTTGTGGATTTATTAAGGTTTGTTTGAAGGGTTATTTCACTTATTTTGTGTGTAGATAAAAAGTGTTTGTAATGGTAATTCTTTCCCTAAATAGCTTCCTTTACCTCAGTGCAATATTCCCCCTCACACACCTGGGGGAGGGGAGAAAACCTCTTGAGGGGGGAGGGGCGACCAGGAAGTCAGGACGCTCTGTACTTTGCAGATAGAGAAAGGAGCTGTGTGTTAGTGGGCGTCCTGCTCACCCCCTCCCCCCTCAAGAGGCTTTCTCCACACCAGGGAAAAAGCCTTGCATTACTGTGTGGAGTTACAGACAGAAGAACAGGAAGTGAGGATTTCTCAGAAGAAATAAGGACATTTAAAAGCAAAATCAAAGGATGAGGTAAGTAAAGGAGGACTGCACAAAGGTAAAGGAAGTTATTTAAGGAAAATGATTTTACCTTTACAACACCTTTAATGATTAAAGAGAGGCTTTAGAAGTACTGAAGGAACACTGCTTGTATGTCCTAAAGATAGTATAGTGGTTATGGTGAATGGGATTTGTGCGGGCTTAGCAATTCAGCTATTCAGCATTCCCACGTATTTTCCTCAGGAAATGCATTTTCTAGTTCTTATATCTTAATTTTATTCCGTACGTTTTTTGGCTCTGCGTAACTTCGCCATACTTTCAGCGATTGAGACCATTCAACTTTTAAAATGTTCATCTCATTTAGCTAACGATGGGACTTCTTCAAGTTTTTTTGTGCTATTTATACTTTTTAAAATATTAAGCTTTTAGTCGCTTTTTTTTAACATTGAAGTCAATGAGAACATGCTTATTCCTGCTTAAAAACGTACGTGATTCAAAATGTATCTCCTCCTTCATACTTTCACTGACAGACACCAAACAAACTTTACCACGGTCACAAAATATTCAGCTATCCGGCTATGACTTTTCAGATTGAAATCTTTTATAGTTTTTGTGAAAAAGCAATTTACGTTTAGTGATTTTTTCAGAAAATTTTATCGATTAAACAGTCTTCCTATGGACATGGCTCAGAGTGAGTCATGTGACCTTTAGAGTGTGAGTTTTGAAAAGAATCGTATTATCTATAAAAAAGGGGGAACAAATTGCTCTCACGCCCACAAGATCTACTTGTCATACACAATTTATATATCAAATGGAAGGTATTTTTGTCTGCTTTCAGGCGATGTGATTAGTTTTGTGATGCGCATTTTACTTTTCGTTGCTGGAGCTTCTAAAGGACAAGAGTTCCAAATTTTTCCCCATAGACCTTCATTATAACGCGCTTTTAAAATTTGTTAGTAAGACACACAAAGATACTCTTTTCTAAATCGCTGACATGGCCACATTTTTAAGTTTATCAACATAAATTTCATATCGATGCGTTCACAAGGGTCTTGTCTTTTATACGGTGAAGTCGCTGTATCGATCGCATGTACGGTTGTGGATTTATTAAGGTTTGTTTGAAGGGTTATTTCACTTATTTTGTGTGTAGATAAAAAGCATTTGTAATGGTAATTCGTTCCCTAAATAGCTTCCTTTACCTCAGTGCAATTATCCCTCTCACTCACCTGGGGGAGGGGAGAAAACCTCTTGAGGGGGAGGGGCGACCAGGAAGTCAGGACGCTCTGTACTTTGCAGATAGAGAAAGGAGCTGTGTGTTAGTGGGCGTCCTGCTTACCCCCTCCCCCCTCAAGAGGCTTTCTCCACACCACCTCTCCTGTCACTGGGCAGTCATATAAGGTCAGGTCTGGACTCGCCTTTGGATTCTCCTCAGCCTTCCTTCTGGATCTATTAAACTTCTCTCAGTCCATATTCCATTCTACCTCAGTAACTACTTTAAAGGACTAAAAAAAGTAAAAAAAAAAAAAATATGAAACACATAATCAGTGGGAAAAATGTCCCTTACATTGGTGGTCAGTGAGAAGAATTTCCCTTACATTGGTGGTCAGTGGGAAGAATGTTCCTTACATTGGTGGTCAGTGGGAAGAATCTCCCTTACATTGGTGGTCAGTGAGAAGAATCTCCCTTACATTGGTGGTCAGTGGGACGAATACTCCTAACATTGGTGGTCAGTGGGACGGATGTTCCTTACATTGGTGGTCAGTGGGAAGAATGTCCCTTACATTGGTGGTCAGTGGGAAGAATGTCCCTTACATTGGTGGTCAGTGGGAAGAATGTCCCTTACATTGGTGGTCAGTGGGAAGAATGTCCCTTACATTGGTGGTCAGTGGGAAGAATGTCCCTTACATTGGTGGTCAGTGGGAAGAATGTCCCTTACATTGGTGGTCAGTGGGAAGAATGTCCCTTACATTGGTGGTCAGTGGGAAGAATGTCCCTTTACATTGGTGATCAGTGGGAAGAATGTCCCTTACATTGGTGGTCAGTGAGAAGAATGTCCCTTACATTAGTGATTAGTGGGAAGAATGTCCCTTACATTGGTGGTGAGTGGGAAGGATCTCCCTTACATTGGTGGTCAGTGAGAAGAATCTCCCTTACATTGGTGGTCAGTGGGACGAATGCTCCTAACATTGGTGGTCAGTGGGACGGATGTTCCTTACATTGGTGGTCAGTGGGAAGAATGTCCCTTACATTGGTGGTCAGTGGGAAGAATGTCCCTTACATTGGTGGTCAGTGGGAAGAATGTCCCTTACATTGGAGATCAGTGGGAAGAATGTATCTTACATTGGTGATCTGTGGGAAGAATGTCCCTTACATTGGTGATCAGTGAGAAGAATGTCCCTTACATATGTGGTCAGTGAGAAGAATGTCCCTTGCATTGGTGATCAGTGAGAAGAATGTCCCTTACATTGGTGGTCAGTGGGAAGAATGTCCCTTACATTGGTGATCAGTGGGAAGAATGTCCCTTACATATGTGGTCAGTGAGAAGAATGTCCCTTGCATTGGTGATCAGTGAGAAGAATGTCCCTTGCATTGGTGATCAGTGAGAAGAATGTCCCTTGCATTGGTGGTCAGTGGGAAGAATGCCCCTTACATTGGTGGTCAGTGGGAAGAATGTCCCTTGCATTGGTGATCAGTGAGAAGAATGTCCCTTACATTGGTGGTCAGTAGGGAGAATGTCCCTTACATTGGTGATCAGTGAGAAGAATGTCCCTTGCATTGGTGATCAGTGAGAAGAATGTCCCTTGCATTGGTGGTCAGAGAGAAGAATCTCCCTTGCATTGGTGATCAGTGGGAAGAATGTCCCTTACGTTGGTGGTCAGTGAGAAAAATGTCCCTTACATTGGTGGTCAGTGAGAAGAATATTCCTTACATTGGTGATCAGTGGGAAGAATGTCCCTTACATTGGTGATCAGTGGGAAGAATGTCCCTTACATTGGTGGTCAGTGAGAAGAATGTCCCTTACATTGGTGGTCAGTGAGAATAATGTCCCTTACATTGGTGGTCAGTGAGAATAATGTCCCTTACATTGGTTGTCAGTGAGAAGAATGTCCCTTTACATTCGTGATCATTGAGAAGAATGTCCCTTACATTGGTGGTCAGTGGGAATAATGTGCCTTACATTGGTGGTCAGTGGGAATAATGTGCCTTACATTGGTGGTCAGTGGGAATAATGTTCCTCATATTGGAATTCAGTGGGAAGAAAGTCCCTTACATTGGTGGTCAGTGGGAAGAATGTTCCTTATATTGGAATTCAGTGGGAAGAATGTCCCTTACATTGGTATTCAGTGGGAAGAATGTCCCTTACATTGGGGGTCAGTGGGAAGAATGTCCCTTACATTGGTGGTCAGTGGGAAGAATGTCCCTTACATTGGTGGTCAGTGGGAAGAATGTCCCTTACATTGGTGGTCAGTGGGAAGAATGTCCCTTACATTGGTGGTCAGTGGGAAGAATGTCCCTTACATTGGTGGTCAGTGGGAAGAATGTCCCTTACATTGGGGGTCAGTGGGAAGAATGTCCCTTACATTGGTTGTCAGTGGGAAGAATGCTCCTTACATTGGTCTTAACTTCGATAGGGTCTCCTATCTATACAGTGTGGGGCTGGTCTCCACCACCCACAAAATAAACAACAACGCAAACCTTTTTCTTGCAATGTCTTTAGAGAGCTCCTCACACTCAGGTTCCCTCCTCAGTGTCCCAAAACCAGAGAGCTCCCGTCTGATCTATTCCTGGTTGTTTTTAAGGTCCACCTGACATTGAACTCCAGTGGACCCAAATATCCGGACCGGAACACAAGAGGCCGTAAAACCCGGCCCGGATTCCGGTTCAGCTTCTCAAAATAGAACGTATGCGTGGTGAAATATATCTATGGTCAAGTATCTCACCTCGCATACCGTCACAACATTTAAAATCAAAATCAAAGGATGAGGTAAGTAAAGGAGGACTGCACTAAGGTAAAGGAAGTTATTTAGGGAAAATGATTTTACCTTTACAACACCTTTAATGATTAAAGAGAGGCTTTATAAGTACTGAAGGAACACTGCTTGTATGTCCTAAAGATAGTATAGCGGTTATGGTGAATGGGATTTGTGCGGGCTTAGCAATTCAGCTATTCAGCATTCCCACGTATTTTCCTCAGGAAATGCATTTTCTAGTTTCAAATCATGGCTTGTCACTGAGTAGCTGTAGTATCATTGGAAGCTCCAAGCGCAGTCCAAACCACTGCAGTAAATCAGGCATTCCTGCCATAAGTGACAGTCACATACAATTATATAAATGCCGGGCAATGTCAATTTGTGCATTAGTGAGGGAGTACAGTTTTGTCATAATCATAACATTAGTAGATGAGTGTCCTTGTCTTTGGTATTATGGCATATACATAGGAGCGCAGCAAGATCGTTTCTGATTTGGAAAAAAAATATGTTGTAGTATCAGCACAATCACATTTGTTGAAAATGCACCCTGATTTCTGTAGAAAAAACTGCTCTACATTATGGAACATCAGTGCTGATTTCTGTTCTTGCTGTTGAACAGACTTATAACATTTGGAGCATTAGTTCCAACATTGTATATTGAACCAATAAAATAGGAAAATTGTTCTGCAGCTAAACATAAAAAGGATGATTTTGACCAGTAACAAAAAGAGGAAAGGTCTGGTGTCCCCAGTAACACACTTCCATCTTTGTAACATATAGTCAAAACAAAGGATTCGACCCGGGACTGTTTCCGCCAGTAAGAATAACAGTAGTTATTACAGTATATAGTTTATTCAAGTAAAATTCATGACCGCACCCGCGGGACCCGCGGACCCAAATCGCCACCGGTGTCCCATGATCGGTCACAGGAGCTGAAGAACGGGGAGAGGTGTGTGTAAACACACGTTCCCCGTTCTTCACAGTGGCAGTGACACTGATCGTCTGTTCCCCGATATAGGGAATGACGATCAGTGACGTCACGCCTACAGCCACACCCCCCTACAGTAAGAATCACTCCCTTAGGGCACACATAATCTCTTAGATCCACCTAGTGGTTAACCACCTCACTGCCATTGACATTTTCACAGTAATCAGTGCATTTTTATAGAACTTTTTGCTGTGAAAATGACAATGGTCCCAAAAATGTGTCAAAAGTGTCCGATGTGTCCGCCATAATGTCGCAGTCACCAAAAAAATCGCTGATCGCCACATTACTAGCAAAAAAATCTATATATATAAAACTCAACGTGTGTGTGTGTGTGTATGTATGTATGTATGTTCCAGCATCACGTACAAACGGCTAAAGATATTAACATGAAACTTGGCACAACTTACCTATATGTCAGCAACAAACATAGGATAGGTGGTTTACCCTTACCCACCCCCATTTGCCATGGTCGGGGTTTTTCTTTAAAGTCCCATTCAACTCTATGGGAAAGGGTTTTTCTTTAAAGTCCCATTCAACTCTATGGGAAATACATGTTACTTCATAACTTCCAAACGGCGGTTTTGCAAATTATTCGTCTGGGATGAATGCACCATGGCCCACAGAAAAGCTCTCGAGGCCCTTGACATAACTCTTAAAGATTTGAGAGGGAATAATAACTTTATGGGAGGAGCTCTGGTGCTTCTCTGTGGAGACTTTAGACAAACCCTGCCTATCATTCCAAAATCAACACCAGCAGATGAAATATATGCCTGTTTAAAGCATTCCGTTTTGTGGAAAAATCTTTTTCAAACACACTTCTTGAAATCGGTGAGGGTAGACTACCAGTTGAATCTTCAGGAAACGTAAAACTTCCCTCTGATTTTTGCAAACTGGTATCTTCAGTTGCAGAACTAATAGATGCAGTATACCATAATATTTCAGACAACTTAGGCAATATAAACTGGTTGTGTAAGAGGGCTATTCTTGCTGCTAAAAATGAGGATGTCCGTGAAATTAACAATCAAATACTTTCTATGATACCAGGAGCAGTTACTGAGTACAAATCTTTTTAGATGCCGATGAGGCTGTGAATTTCCCACCAGAATTCCTAAATTCCCTTGATCCAGCTGGATTGCCACAACATCGCCTATCACTTAAAGTTGGATGTCCTATTATTTTATTACGAAACCTTGACCCACCAAAACTGTGCAATGGAACAAGGCTGTGTGTGAAAAACATGTTGCCTAATGTGTTTTTTTTTTCATTTAAATTTAAGTTTATTATAATAAAATAAAGAGCATACAGAGTAATAAACGTAATACAATAAATGCATCAGGAAACATCGTGTTGACAATTATAGTAGTAAACAATAGATTACATTTCTTAACTAGATTTCCCCTTCTCCTCCCTCCCCCCCCCCCCCAATGTCCCAACTATATACCTGGTAAGTCTAACATGGGAGTGTAAACGTGTATAATCAGGAGGGATGGGAATCAGTAGAGGTAGCGACAACATTTTAGGGCTAAAATTCCCTGTTTACTAAGCAATCTATAAAACTTTGGGAGAAACAGTTTTTATTCCGCGAATACCTCTTATTCCAACAGATCTGCCTTTTAGTTTCAAGAGACTACAACTCCTAGTGATGCTTGCATTTTCCATCACAATCAACAAGTCACAAGGGCAGTCCATTTGGTACTGCGGAGTTGATTTAAGATCACCATGTTTTTCACATGGGCAACTTTATGTAGCGTGCTCCAGGGTGGGTTCCCCAAATAATTTGTTCATTTTAGCAAATGCGGGAGAAACTAAGAATATAGTATACAAACAAGTATTGCAATAATATGTCAGTTGAGTTAACCGCACTTTTTAAAGGTCTGTGAGTTGGTACTAATCTGCTTCATTGTACCATATTTTGCTCTGTTTCAACATTCACAAACTGAAAAGGAAAATGTTATAAAAGTTATGAAATACAATACTCTTTAATCAAATAGTAAATATTCATATTTTTATCTGTCAAATTTCTAAAATTAAACATTGTGTTATTTATTATTTATTTATTTATATTTATATAACTATGATTTTCCTCCCCAAAAGGTTAAGATAGGAAGACCGGGCAACGCCGGGTATTCAGCTAGTATTATTAATAAAAATACCATAAAACTATTCCCTAATTTGGAAACGCTATAACTTTTGCGCAAACCAATCAATAAATGCTTATGATTTGTTTTACCAAAAATATGTAGAAGAATACGTATCGGCCTAAACTGAGGGAAAAACATTTTTATATATTTTTTGGGGATATTTATTATAGCAAAAAGTAAAAAATATTGAATTTTTTTCAAAATTGTCACTCTATTTTTGTTTATAGCGCAAAAAATAAAAACAGCAGAGGTGATAAAATACCAGCAAAAGAAAGCTCTATTTGTGGGGAAAAAAGGACGCCAATTTTTTTTGAGAGCCACATCGCACGACCGCGCAATTGTCAGTTAAAGCGACGCAGTGCCGAATCGCAAAAACTGGCCAGGTCCTTTACCTGCATAATGTTCCGGGTCTTAAGTGGTTAATCTTGTAAACACAAAGTCTGAAAAACAGGCAAGGTCCTTAAATGGTAATGCCCATCTCAGGGAAGGGGGCGGGATGAGCGCTGTCAGATTACATACAGCAAGAATCTCCTATTGACTCGGCGGGGCCTCTTTAATACGAAATTCCACCTCCTGAACCAGCTTCTATGATAGACAGAACACTGGTCCAAGGCCAGCCCAGGAGATGGGACTTACAAATACCGCTTAGTAAACAGCAGATTCTCGCCCCCCTCCCCATTCTCTCCGAGTCAGCCCAAATTGCAGCATCTGCGTATAACATGCACACACTGTTTGCAACCGATTTTCAGGGTGAAAAAGTGAGTGTTATACGCCAATAAATACATTATGTATGTACGTTCGAATAAGGCAAATAAGGCTGAAAAAAAAAAAGAAATAAACATAAGAAAAAATAAAGCAATGCCCTATTCCTGCAGAGGAAGGGAGGAGGGGTGGAGAGGGAGGATTGTCCTCGGGAGGCTGAAGGTCCACTTAAATGTATTAGATTGTTCATTGTAGAACTGATCCACTGGGATCAGTTGACATCGGGTATTATTTTAATGAAAGCAGCACATCTAACAATAATAAAACCACTTCTGAAAAGATATACCCATGACAAAGCTTACATGAGATTTTAGTGAATATTTTTTCAAATGCCTTATATACCTGAGTATAAGCCGAGTTTTTCAGCACATTTTTTACCAGCCGGCCGTAGGTCCCCTGGACCCCACATTGGCACACATATAGCCCCAGCAGACATATCTTTCTCTACAAGTGTGCAAAGTTTGTTGTCCGGGGGACCTACGGCAGGAAAGCACCGATTTTTCAAAGTCGGGCACCCCTTCCATAGACTCCAATGTTAAATGGTAATTTCTCTGATAACTTTTGGGACCTAGTACCGGCCCCTGGACCCAAAACTTGGCACACATGTAGCCCAGTTCTCCTCAACAAGTGTGCAAAGTTTGCTGTCTGGGGGACCTACGGCCGGGGAGCACCGATTTTTTCAAAGCCAGGCACCCCTTCTATATACTCCCATGCTAAACGCTAAAAAGTGTAGTCATGGACATGGTGAGGCATGGGTACAGTGAGGCATGGACACAGTAAGGCATGGGCACAGTGAGGCATGGGCACAGTGAGGCATGGGCACAGTGAGGCATGGGCACAGTGAGGCATGAACACAGTGAGGCATGGGCACAGTGAGGCATGGGCACAGTGAGGCATGCACATGAACACAGTGAGGCAAAGTGAGGCACAGTGAGGCATGCAGATGGACACCCTAGGCCTACACTCGAGTCAATATGTTTTCCCAGTTTTTTGTGGTAAAATTAGGTGCCTCTACTTATATTCGGGTCGACTTATACTCGAGTATATACGGTACTTCAATTGATAGTGATTATTTAATAAGGAAATATGATGAAAACACTATGGGTACTTCACATGTAACATTTACCTTTCAAGTACACTGAAACTTCTGACAAAAAAAAATTGAAGTTAAACAGAGATTACGTTAAAAAAATATATTTCAAGAAAGGCTATTTTATTTACCGACAATTCTCATGAAGATCTGTTTTGGACACTTGGAAAATGGAATGAATACAGCTGTATTCTTTACAAGACATTTTAAATGTAACAAAATGGCTAATATATGATTCTAACTGCAGTTTGGTTTAATGGTACACATACAAGGCATAAAGAGACATATTCTTAGTGTAGTAATAATGTTGACTTGCCTCGCTGTTACTGAAAGATCATAGAATAATAACAATTTTCCCTTTATTGAATCTCACAGCAAGATACAGAAGCATTTGCAGAATTGTCATATTTTTGATTTAAGCATTTCAGTATTCATTTCAACCTTTTTATTAGAACCAACCATTTTTAAACACTATCGGTATACAGAATGAAGGATAGTGTAATGTAATTGTCCTCAATAATTAAACACTATCCATTCCAAAATGACTTAGATCAAATTAGATCACTTATCTTTTTTCCTTCTATTTTTTTTTCTTTATTAAACAAGGTTTATTAACATGAAAGGTAAATGACAGAACACGCAAGGCACAAAGTAGGTCTTTTGAGTTCTTTTATGCCACCATTTTCTTTTGAATTGTATTTCCATGAAGAATATAAGACACATCTTGTGCTATTATTATCAGTTATTTTTTTAATGTCAAGCTCTGTACACACGATCGGTTTGTCCAATGAAAACCGACCGTTGGACGGTTTTTATCGGACAGACCGATCGTGTGTAGGCCCCATCAGTTTGATTTCCATCGGTGAAAAAAAATAGAACATGTTTTACATTTTTTCTATGGATAAAAAAACGATAGAGAAATATGATCGTCTGTATGGAAGTCCATCGGTCAAAAATCCATGCATGCTCAGACTCAAGTCGATGCATGCTTGGAAGCATTTAACTTCATTTTTTACGGCTCGTCGTAGTGTTGTACATGACCGCGTTTGGACATGGATTTTTGACTGATGGTGTGTAGGCAAGACTGATGAAAGTCAGCTTCATCGGATATCCGACGAAAAAATCCATCGGATTAGATTCCATCAGATATCCGATCGTGTGTACAAGGCTTTAGCCTTTTTTTTCAAATGTGGGCCAAACCTTTGCATTCAGTGTGTGTCTGCTGCAAGAGACCATTCGGCCCAGTGGTCTGATACTCCCAGGCACTAAGTAAAGACTGATACTTCCAGAGGCGTCGTTAGCCCCTGGCTAGGTAGGCTGAAGCCCCGAATGTCCCCCCGAAAAGCCCCGAGTCTCATGGCCGCAGGTCTGAATTATTAGCCCCGAGTGTGAACGGCGAGCGCCGGGACTGATCTGATCCCGAGCGCTGCCGAATGCAGCCGAGTGCCATAGCAGCAGGTCCGCCTTCTGGAGCCAGCGCGATGCCTGTGATGGACGTCCCACTGGTCCAATCAATGCCATGTCTGCAGGACGTGTGACGGTGTGACATCCATAAGGCGGGAATTACAAATCAGCGCAGTATCCACGCACCGGAAAGATGGAGGCCTGATAGTTCAGCTCCTCCAGTGCCTCCCGCTCAGCAGACTGCAGTGGACACTGTCACCAGGAACCTGCGGACATGGCATGATGCGGCTTGCTTGAGCTTGCCTGGCTGAGTGTGACACTTCTTCGCTCCCCCCCCCCCCTCAGCAGTCGATGGCGCCGGCGGCAGTTTGTGAGGTTTAAGACGGCTCCTCGCGCTCTGCACAGCATGGAAGCTTCCCAGAATCCCAGCCACGATCGCCTGCAGTCTCCACACCGCTGTGTTCTGACTCCTGAGGTAAGCCTTTGAATTACTAATGAAATGCACCACTCGGGACTTAGTGTGTGTGTGAGTGTGTGTCAGTCTGTGTGTGTGTGTGTCAGTCTGTGTGTGTGTGTGTCAGTCTGTGTGTGTGTGTGTCAGTCTGAGTGTGTGTGTCAGTCTGTGTGTGTGTGTCAGTCTGTGTGTGTGTCTGTGTGTGTGTGTGTGTGTCAGTCTGTGTGTGTGTGTGTGTGTGTGTGTCAGTCTGTGTGTGTGTGTCAGTATGTGTGTGTGTGTCAGTCTGTGTGTGTGTCAGTCAGTCTGTGTGTGTGTCAGTGTGTGCCAGTCTGTGTCAGTCTGTGTGTGTGTGTGTGTGTGTCAGTCTGTGTGTGTGTGTGTGTGTCAGTCTGTGTGTGTGTGTGTGTGTGTCAGTCTGTGTGTGTGTGTGTGTGTCAGTCTGTGTGTGTGTGTGTCAGTCTGTGTGTGTGTGTGTCAGTCTGTGTGTGTGTCAGTCTGAGTGTGTGTCTGTGTCAGTCTGAGTGTGTGTGTCAGTCTGTGTGTCAGTCTGTGTGTGTGTGTGTGTGTCTGTGTGTGTGTGTGTGTGTCAGTCTGTGTGTGTGTGTGTGTGTGTGTCAGTCTGTGTGTGTGTCAGTCTGTGTGTGTCAGTCTGTGTGTGTGTCAGTCTGTGTGTGTGTGTGTCAGTCTGTGTGTGTGTGTGTGTGTGTCAGTCTGTGTGTCAGTGTGTGTGTCAGTGTGTGTGTGTGTCAGTCAGTCTGTGTGTGTGTCAGTGTGTGCCAGTCTGTGTCAGTCTGTGTGTGTGTGTGTGTGTGTGTGTGTGTGTCAGTCTGTGTGTGTGTGTGTGTGTGTGTCAGTGTGTGTGTGTGTCAGTCAGTCTGTGTGTGTGTCAGTGTGTGCCAGTCTGTGTCAGTCTGTGTGTGTGTGTGTGTGTGTGTGTGTGTGTGTCAGTCAGTGTGTGCCAGTCTGTGTCAGTCTGTGTGTGTGTGTGTCAGTCTGTGTGTGTGTGTGTGTGTGTGTGTCAGTCTGTGTGTGTGTGTGTGTGTGTGTCAGTCTGTGTGTGTGTGTGTGTGTCAGTCTGTGTGTGTGTGTCAGTCTGTGTGTGTGTGTCAGTCTGTGTGTGTGTGTGTGTGTCAGTCTGTGTGTGTGTGTCAGTGTGTGTGTGTGTCAGTGTGTGCCAGTCTGTGTCAGTCTGTGTGTGTGTGTGTGTGTGTGTGTCAGTCTGTGTGTGTGTGTGTGTGTCAGTCTGTGTGTGTGTGTGTGTGTCAGTCTGTGTGTGTGTGTGTGTGTGTGTGTCAGTCTGTGTGTGTGTGTGTATGTCAGTCTGAGTGTGTGTGTCAGTCTGTGTGTGTGTGTGTGTCAGTCTGTGTGTGTGTGTGTGTGTGTGTGTGTGTGTGTGTGTGTGTGTCAGTCTGTGTGTGTGTCAGTCTGTGTGTGTCAGTCTGTGTGTGTGTGTGTCAGTGTGTGTGTGTGTGTGTGTGTGTGTGTGTGTGTGTGTGTGTGTGTGTGTGTGTGTGTGTCAGTCTGTGTGTGTGTGTCAGTCTGTGTGTGTGTCAGTCTGTGTGTGTGTCAGTCTGTGTGTGTGTCAGTCTGTGTGTGTGTGTCAGTCTGTGTGTGTGTGTGTGTGTGTGTGTCAGTCTGTGTGTGTGTGTGTGTGTGTCAGTCTGTGTGTTTTGTCAGTGTGTGTGTGTGTGTGTGTCAGTCAGTCTGTGTGTGTGTGTGTGTCAGTGTGTGCCAGTCTGTGTCAGTCTGTGTGTGTGTGTGTGTGTCAGTCTGTGTGTGTGTGTGTCAGTCTGTGTGTGTGTGTGTGTGTGTGTGTGTCAGTCTGTGTGTGTGTGTGTGTCAGTCTGTGTGTGTGTGTGTGTCAGTCTGTGTGTCAGTGTGTGCCAGTCTGTGTGTGTGTGTGTGCCTGTGTGTGTCAGTCTGTGTGTGTGTGTGTGTGTGTGTGTCAGTCTGTGTGTGTGTGTCAGTCTGTGTGTGTGTGTGTGTGTGTGTGTCAGTCTGTGTGTGTGTCCTGACATATTTACACACACTGACATTTAGGCATACATACACATACACTGACATGCACATACTGACATTTAGGTCAGGGTATGTGTGTCAGGTAGGTCACACAACCCCACTGCTTAGCACGAGCCCGCGCATACCGCACCCCCCCATAGCGCGCCGCCCCCCCCCCCCCCCCCCCGCCTGCTTCTTTTCAATACCTAGCAACGCCCCTGAATACTTCTCTTTATTGACAGAGATGTTAATATTCACCTGTAGATGCTCTTTCATACTCACTATACTCATTCATCCATGTCCCTTACTGGTGCCACTTACAGGAGACACAACCTGCCATTGCAGTCTTCAAAAGGATCCCCTACTGGACATGATAAGATCTTGCAAAACGCTCTTAAACCAAGTAAGGAAAAGGATATAATATACACCCAGAGTTCAGCTTTAAAGCATAAATATAAGCAGATGTAAGGGACACGCATTACTGCCTCTGTCATCAAGGTATCTTTTTATTGATTCATAAAAATAAAATAAAAAGACGTTTTTTTTCACGATTCTTGTAAGTATGTGATTTTAATTTTTTTCTTGTAATCCTCAGTAATGCAGTGCTAAAACTGAGAAAAGCAGGAGCTGCAGATAAAGCATATTAGGTCAACTACATTCAGATATGCTGACAAGGAAGAACTTGATTAAGAGCTGACCAATCTTTTGCTACTCCCTAGCTATCCAATAGACATGCTGGGAGAAGATGAGCATCAACAGTGTACAGTATTCCTTAATTGTAACAGTTAAAGTGTTGTCATCCTCCTGGCTGTAGTATGTGACATGGCTGTGTAAACTTTGGGACTGCATGGACAAAAAATACAAAACCTTCATTAGATAAAACATCTACTTTACATACAGTATATGTTGTCTGTGTATTCAGATACTTACCTGGAATTCAGCTTTAAAGTGATTGTAAAGGGATTTATTTTAAATAACATGGTATACGTATACTCACCTTCTCTGTGCAATGGTTTTGCACAGAGCAGCCCCGATCCTTCTGTTCTCTGGTCTCCTGGCTGGAACTCCTGGCTCCTCCCCCTTCGAAATCCCCCCCCCCACAGCAAGCCCCTTGCTAGAGTGGCATGCTCACAGCACAGCTCAAGCACCCCCTCCCACTCTTTCACCATAGTCTATGATTAACAGCAGCAGGAGCCAATTGTTTCCACTCCTCCTCCAGGAAGGAGAAGGAGAAGGAGAGCGAAGAGAGACGCTGCTCTCAGGCACAGCGCTGGATTGAGGTTGGGCTCAGGTAATTATTTAGGGGTTCTGTGAGGAGCGCTGCACACATTTTTTTTTTTTTTTACCTTAAAACAGAGAGTGCATTAAGTAGAAAAAAGCATTGTGCCTTTAGAATCACTTTAGGTATTTATATTTAAAAAAAATAAGGGACTGTTTTGAAAGTAGTCATGCATCTGTGTAGGTGTACTAGCTGAACGTAAATACTTAGAAACACTAAGACGCTTTCCCCGACCTTAGTTGGGGTAGGCGGTACACTTTGGTGGGGGTGGGTCAGCCACGCCCTGTGGCCCTGTGACCTTTGACCTTTGGAAACCCTCCTCCTGACCTTTGACCTTTGGGGGAGGTTCTAATTCCTGAGTCCTAGCCATATTCAAGTACTGACTTATATTTTAAGTAGGCATCAGACAATTTTTTTTATAGGCTGTGGCTTACATCCCCAATGAGACTGTCTCATAGTAATATAAATAAATATATATTGCTTTGTTTATTTTAATACAAAAATATTCATTTAAACATAAAAAATAAAGGCTAGCTCAATTTAAAACCGATACTTCACTTTTGTGTGGTTGCTAACACATCGAATAACATTTCTGTGAGACTTTTAAATGTTTCTACCAGAATCTGGAGCTCTGCCCAATTAATGCAGACATACAAAGATTAGCAACAGTGTAATGCTCCCTTTTTGATTTTGCATAATGTAGACTATACAAATAATTCAGGAACCCAGCTGCAAGAGTAGGATGCCTTTGTTATGTCCTTGTGACAGAAAGCAAAAACGCAAACTACAATACAGAAATGTTACCAGGTGCCACTAGTCTGTTTAGTGAGATTTATAAGATGCTGATGATGATTTAATTAACTGGTACCCACACAAAAGCTAAAATATGAGCTTTGCGTGGGCTTGCCCACATTATACCTATAGAGTGAGCTTGCAGAAAACCGGTGTGGCTGACAGCATGCCTTATGAGATAACTAGGTAAAAATACTAGGATGCAAAATTTCATATTTACATGATTTAATCAAACAAATACATTACATTTTAGTATTGAACACAGTAATCAGTATCCTTTTAACTGCCAGAAAAGTTTACACTTTTCGTACACATTTTGTACGCCGCAAGTTTAGAAATACACTATATTGCCCAAATTATTGGGACGCCTGCCTTTACACACACATAAACTTTGCAGCTATAACAGTTTCAACTCTTCTGGGAAGGCTAGCCACAAGGTTTAGGAGTGTGTCTATGGGAGGGTCTAGCCACAGTCTGCATTCCAATTCATCCCAAAGGTGTTCTATCAGGTTGAGGTCAGGACTCTGTGCAAGCCAGTCAAGTTCCTACACCCCAAACTCACTCATCCAGGTCTTTATGGACCTTGCTTTGTGCACTGGTGCACAGTCATGTTGGAACATGAAGGGGCGATCTCAAAACTGTTTCCACAAAGTTGGGTGCATGAAATTGTCTAAAATGTCTCGATAGGCTGATACCTTAAGCATTCCCTTCACTGGAACTAAGGAGCCAAGCTCAACCCCTGAAAAAAAAAACACATCATAATCTACCCTCCACCAAATGGTTTGAAACAGTGCACAAAGCAAGGTCCATAAAGACATGGATGAGCAAGTTTTGGGTGGAGGAACTTGACTGGCCTGCACAGAGTCCTGACCTCAACCTGATAAAACGCCTTTGGCATGGAATTGGAGCAGAGACTGTGACCCAGGCCTTGTCCAACATCAGTGCCTGACCTCACAAATGTGTGCTTCTGAAGAATGGTCAAACATTCCATAGACAAACTCCTAAACCTTGTCGACAGCTTTCATAGAAGAGTTGAAACTGTTATTGCTGCTAAAGGTGGGCCAACTTAACAATGAACCCTACAAACTAAGACTGGGATGCCATTATTATGTATGTGTGTGAAAAGGCAGGCATTCCAATACTTTTGAAAATATTGGGCCAGATTCACAGAGCGATTACGCCGGCGTAACAGGAGATGCGCGGCGTAAGTCTAATTGTGCGCGTGCGTTTCGATGCACGGCACTCCCAAAACGAGATACGCAAGAAATCTATTTTTTTTTGTCCAGCGTAATTTCGTTAGACAGGCCCATCCGTCCGCGCAAAACTGCGCTAGATAAACCATTGATTTGCTATTCAAATATGCCAATGAGGAAGTTACGGGGATCCACAAAAGAACGTTGGTGCAGCGCAGGCTATGCGCTGTGCGCAACAGCTAAATGTTCCGTCTAAAATTAGACCATATAAAAGCTGCTCTAAAATTAGACAATTCGTCTACATGTCAGATAAAGCAACACTGTTAGTGAGGAGTAGATATGTGCATTCCCGTTCGTACGAATGTTATTTTCGTACGAAAATGTTCATTTTCGTACCCGCGGGATAATGTGTACATACGAAAATATTAAAGCACCAAAATACGAAAACGACGGGATAACGGATTAGCCGCATAACGAACGACCGCAATTACGAACGATCCGACGGGAAAAAACGACAAAACGAAAATGGCAAAATAACGAAAATTAAATCTGTATTAAGAGGTTTGCATTGTGTATTTTTTTTTAATCCGTTTTGTGTTCGTTTTCAGTTGTATGTTCATTGTTCAATGACATCTATAACAAAAGAATTTCATTATGTATATTGAATGAATTCCTTTTTCTGTTTTCTGTGTATTCAAAATACTGAAGGCAAATTTTTTGTTATAGGTGTCATATCAACATACGAAAATAACAAAAGAAACGTGTTCAAATGCAAATCTTTTGTTTATGTTTTTTTTAATGGCCAGAGAGTTAGGCTGGCCATACATGATACAATTTTCTGTGCAATTTTCTTTAGATTTACCTTCAACTATGTAGTGCAAGGGCCTGCCTGATTGCATACAATTGAAAGTGTTGTTTAGTTTGACCTCATATATGGTTTTTGGTAAATCTAAAAGAAAATTGTACAAGAAAATTGAACATGTATGGCCAGCCTCAGTGACTGAAAGCAGCTTCTCTTTTGTGCTGAGTACTAGAATAGTGAGTACACTTGTACAGTAAAGCCTAATAAACTTTTCTGTGGATTTTCATCTGAAGGGACATCAGTTGGCCAGACTTCTGAACCCAAAAATGGTTTTCTGATGCAGTTTAAAAACAAACAAATTTTCTGAGAACGATCGGAAAACAATCGTTTTTATGTTTGTTGTTAAAATAGTCTGACCAAGTGTATGGGGCTTAACATGTCTAGTGAGGAGCTGAGCAGTCACACATGTTGCCCAACAAACTGTATGCCAACATGCCAGTGGCATCCATGCTCATAGCTATACTACTGACTTTAGATGAGCAAAGAAGGAGGAGGGCACTGAGGAGGGCACGTTTTTTTTTTCTTTACTTTTTTTTGCTTATATAAACTTTACCATTTAACCACTTGAGATCCGCCCCATTGTCATAATACGTCCTTCTTTTTAAAGATGGATATCTCGGTAACGGCAGCAGCTGCTGCCACAACCGAGATATCCATCTCTTCATGGGGCGGATCTGTACACGATAATGGCGGTCTCCGCAGCGGATTCGCCGAGAGATCGCCGTTATCGGTGGCGGGAGAGGGTGCCCCCCCTCCCGCCGCTCTCCCGCGCCCTCCGCCGCTTACCGTAGCCGTCGGTAGCGGCGGAGGCGATCGGGTCCGTTCGGCTCCTCAGCGGGGATGCGAGTGAGGGAAAAATCGCCCCACCCGTCCCCAGAGCTCTGCTGGGCGGAAGTGACGTCAAAACGTCAGTCCCGCCCAGCGTCTTAAAGAGACATTTTTTTTAAATGCCATTTGAAAAAATGACATTTAAAATGTTTTATTTTTTTTTTGCATTTAAGCCTAAATATGAGATCTGAGGTCTTTTTGACCCCAGATCTCATATTTAAGAGGACCTGTCATGCTTTTTTCTATTACAAGGGATGTTTACATTTCTTGTAATAGGAATAAAAGTGATAATTTTTTTATTATTATTTATTTCAGTGTAAAATATTATAAACTAAATTAAAATAAATAAGAAAACAAAAAAAATTTAAATTTAAAACGCCCCATCCCGACGAGCTCGCGCACAGAAGCGAACGCATAAGCGAGTAGTGCCCGCATATGAAAACGGTGTTCAAACCACACAAGTGAGGTATCGCCGCGATCGTTAGAGCGAGAGCAATAATTCTAGCCCTAGACCTCCTCTGTATCTCAAAAAATGCAACCTGTAGAATTTTTTAAACGTCGCCTATCGAGATTTTTAAGGGTAAAAGTTTGACGCCATGCCACGAGCGGGCGCAATTTTTAAGTGTGACATGTTGGGTATCATTTTACTCGGCGTAACATTATCTTTCACAATATATAAAAAAATTGGGCCAAATTTATTGTTGTCTTATTTTTTAATTAAAAAAAGAGAATTTTTTCCAAAAAAAGTGCGCTTGTAAGACCGCTGCGCAAATACGGTGTGAGAAAAAGTATTGCAATGACTGCCATTTTATTCTCTAGGGTGTTAGAAAAAAATATATATATCATGTTTGGGGGTTTTAAGTAATTTTCTAGCAAAAAAAACTGTTTTAGTCTCGTATACACCGAATCTGAAAAACAGGCTCGGTAACGAAGTGGTTAATCTAATATAATACAATATTCTTATCTGATACAAGCCCCTCACTCTTCACTCTTCACGGGAGAGGATATATGACACACGCATAGACATCTATGGCATGAGTGATTCTGAGGTGTCTCGCATCTTCAGATTCACCCCTCATGCCATCACGGAATTAACCACAACCCTGCAGGAGGACATCACCAGCCCAACACATGACACTACCCATGACACCAATGACAGCTACATATACAATCAGAGCCCCATCCCTACAGATTTCGAACAGAACATGTATGGGGACCGCTGGCTGGTTGGTGAGTGACATGGGTGGCAGGCATGACTGTCCCCCCCCATGATGCACACATCACAAGGGGCACATGCACGACTAACATGCATATGCACTGGGACCCCATCTCATGACTCCTATACGGAACCCCCCTAACCAAGGCTACCCCGTCTTCTGAGGGAAGAGCAGTCAGGAGACAGCTCACATTAGGCAGCTTTGCACGTTAAACACACACATTAATCATGGCACAATGAGAATGCATGCATGCACACCACTGTGGTCCCTAGCACAGACACATTACATCCTCATCACATTGGATTGGCACAAGCCCACCATGCAGGACTTGTGAGCTGCAACGCCACGGCTCCAATTATGTCACTGTACATTCATACACCATTCACACGGACCTGGGGATCACTTCTCCACCACAAATGAGGGTGACACCCCTTTTCCCGCAGGAATGTCACCCCCACATTCCCAAATCATACACAAACAGAACCCAAAAAAAAAAAATTGACCAGCAAAAATAAAAAATGCCCAGCAAAAATATAATTTAAACAAAATAACAACAAAGAAAACACATAAAAGACAAAAATCACTCTCAAAGACACGTCACAAACAAACAAACAAACGCTAATAAACAACAGAACAAAAGCACCTTGCTGTATAGGGAGGGATACAAAGGGATGTACTTTTGCAAAGGAAGTGCGTTTGTCTCTGTCTATTTATGCTGTTTGCGTAGTTCACTAATTTGCCCTAGTCCACTTCCAATTTCACTGATTGCGCCGTTCCCGAGTTGTGAGCATGCGCACAGAGGTATCACAACAACAAACAATTGAATCAAGCGCTGTTCAGAAGAGGTAGAATTATTAGATAGATAAAAAACCATATAAGTAAATACACACTTATATGCGAAAAAAAGAAAATAGAAATAAAAAGAAAAAAACACCAAATATAAAAGAAGAAGGGGATGGCATATTCAGGGAATAGTAGAAACAGTTAATATAAAATGGATTAAATATATAAAATAGTCCAGTCCAAATGGATCACGTTTATATGGTACTAAACGATGAATAAACTGTTGCTGAGGGGGCTGCCAGCTTGTCGAGAAGAAGCAATTCTGAAAATATACAAGAGACAAAAGAAGCGGCGCCCTCTAAGCGTAGCATTCGCACAGAGGTGCTGACCATGGTCTGCTTCAAGCACGCATGCGCGAGACGGCCGGCCCCTAATTTGCATGGGGTCACAGCTCATTTCAATGTAACATGCCCACGTCCTTCCCAATTGTATTACTCCGCCTTGTGCCTCTGAAATAACGTTGCGCAGGCGCAAATTTCTGCGTAAAAGCGATGAGAATAGGGTGATTGCGCCACTACATTGCGCCAGTCTAACGTAAAGGCGGTGCGCTACGCCGGTCCAATAATGCGCAGATGTACCTGAATCTAGCCCATAGTGTATATCTTTCGAAAGCAGGGATCCTGGTAAATAAGTGATGATTTTGTTTTGACACACAATGTTAACACAACAGTTTTTTTTTTATGCACATTTTCAATAACAAATACCCTAAAGTATATGCTAGTGCACACAAAAACAATTATCCAATTTGTTTGGTAAGATATAAAAGATGAGGATGCTTCAAGTAAATAGATACCAAACATGTCAAACTTTAAAACTGTATGTGACAAATTAAATTTTCCAAAATTGTCCATAGGCAACGCTTTAACCGCTTAACGACCGCTGCATGTAAATATACGTTCACAGAATAGCACGTACAGGCAGATGGACGTGCCGGCACGTCTCTGTCTACCCGCGGGTCGGGGGTCCGATCGGGACCCCCCGCTACATGTGGCAGTCGGTAGGCCTCTGGGAGCGATCCGGGATGAGGGGGCAGCTTGTTCGTTTCTGTCCGCCCCCTCGCGATCGCTCCCAGCAGTCCGCTTTCCCCCCTCTGCCTGTGTCTACATTACACAGGCAGAGGGTGGTCAGAGGGGGGGAAAGTGATGTCACCTCTCCTCTCGACGGTATTTTAGTTCCGGTAAGAGGAGAAAAGACATCACCGGCGGGCACCCACGATTTCCCGCAATCACGGCAGAAGCATGGATCTGTGTGTGTAAACACACAGATCCATGTCCTGTCAGCAGTGAGGAGACTGATGTGTGTTCCCAGTACAGATGAACGCACATCAGACTCCTCCCCTTTTGAGTCCCCCTCCCCCTAACAGTTAGAACACACTTTAGGGAACATATTTAACCCCTTCAGCGCCCCCCTAGTGTTAACCCCTTCCCTGCCAGTCACATTTACACAGTAATCAGTGCAGTTTTATAGCACAAATCGGTGTGTAAATGTGAATGGCCCCAAAAATGTGTCAAAAGTGTCCGATGTGTGCGCTGCAATGTCACGGTCACAATAAAAAAAAATCGCAGATCACCGCCATTACTAGTAAAAAAATAAAATAAAAATGCCATAATTCTATTTTCTACTTTGTAGACGCTAGAACTTTTGCGCAAACCGATCAATTACGCTTATTGCGATTTTTTAACAAAAATATGTAGAAGAATACGTATCGGTCTAAACTGAGGGGAAAAAAAGTAAAAAATAAATAAAAATTATGATATTTATTTAATCAAAAAGTAAAAAATATTGTGTTTTTTTCAAAATTGACGCTTTCTTTTTTTTATAGCGCAAAAAATAAAAACCACATAGGTGATCAAATACCACCAAAAGAAAGCTCTATTTGTGAGAAAAAAAAGGGTGTAAATTTTGTTTGGGAGCCACGTCGCACGACCGCGCAATTGTCATTCAAAATGCGACAGCGCTGAAAACTAAAACTTGGTCTGGGCAGGAAGGGGGTGAAAATGCCCTGTATGGAAAAATGTATTTGGTTTTTACAAAACTACAATATAGTAGTTAATAATCATATAAGCATGCGGTTGAGTGATAACGTCACAGTAAAGAACAAAGATGATCTGCACGAGAAAGTCTAATGGAGGGGGGGTGGAAAGGAAGGGGAAGGGAGAAGGGGGGGTAAAGTGCCATGAACTCTTTAGATTTGGAAGTTAAAATTAAAATGTTGTTCGCATACAATGCAGTGCGTAGCTCTTGGGAGACAATTTGGACCCCCTGAAGATTGGAGTGGAAGAGTAGGAATCTAGAAAGGGGTTCAAGTGCCAAGTCAAAAATGAGGGGGGAGATTGTGCCTAACTTTAACACTATTAGTCCAAGATTATTCTACATAGAGAGGAAAGATTCGACATAGAGAGAAAAGAATAGAAATTATAGAGACACTGTTGGGGTAGAACATTTGACATGAACGACGAACATTCATCGAAGCAGCGAAAAACATACAAATGTTGAATCTGTCAAAAGTTTTAAGAAGATTTCATAAGATGCTAAACTGTACGACGCCACAATTGTACATTTTTGGTCAAATGCTCGGCCCATAGGCTATAGAAGAATTTGAATTGTCATGGGTTATGAGGCAAATAATAATAATAATAATTTAATGTTTACTGGTAGAGATGTTAAAAGTTTGCTTAGGCCTCAAAAGCTGATGAACCGGAATTTACCATTATTGGATTGTTGCTTGTTAAGAAACCTTTCAGAGCAAAAACACATGTTTTCCAATGGTCAGGGGATTAGCCATCTTCTAATTTTTATGAGCCCTTTGTGGTAATTAAAGACAAGGCCTTATTTGTACTCAGAATGAGTTGAGCAATGGTATCAAAGTAGCTGAGAGTGGACAAACTGGTGTCTTGAGCTCTCGGTATTGGGACTTTTTGTTCAAGAATAGCCATAGCAGATAAACTCATCGTATAATAGATTTTAGTAAATAACCCTGTTGATTCTAGCTGTCTTAAGAACAAAGAAATGTTGCCCCAGCTTTAATAGACAAACAAGAAAATGTTAGAAAAATAAAGAGGGGTTGGGACTTTGTATGAGGCATGTGGTATGCACCACCACAGGCCTCCATCCCTGTAAGGGTGTAAAAAATGAAGGGTTGGGACTTTAAATGAGATGCGATTAGCAAAATGCGATTAAGTATATATATATGGAAAAAATAAATAAAAATAATTCCATAATGACCAGGCTCAAAAATGCCAAACCAAGAAGCACAAACCAAATTAAACTGTCTAACTGTGTGTAATTAAAACAGAGGTTTAGTTGCAGAGATTTGCAAATACCTGGGAAGCTGCAGGCCAAGCGTCAAGGCACTCTGTGTAACTGCAGTCCTAACTATGATTTTTATAGCCTCCAAAGGAGGAGCACAGGTGTGCTAATTAATAGACAGGGAGCAGATGGAAACCTAGACCTGCCCCTATCTATAATTGGTCTGACAAATGAGAGCACTGGAAAGACAAAAAAACAGGGGTGAAACCAATACATGCCTGCCAAACCAAAATACCACCAAAATAGGTGCGGACCACATCAAACTGGGTCAGCTAGTCAAAAAATGACAATGCATAAATTAACTGTTGGTGGTAGATCTGTGGAGGCACTCTGTTAAACTCCTGAAAATCGCATCTCCATCCCTGGCTAATATTAGAAAAATAAAGAGGGGTTGGGACTTTGTATGAGGCATGTGGTATGCACCACCACAGGCCTCCATCCCTGTAAGGGTGTAAAAAATGAAGGGTTGGGACTTTAAATGAGATGCGATTAGCAAAATGCGATTAAGTATATATATATGGAAAAAATAAATAAAAATAATTCCATAATGACCAGGCTCAAAAATGCCAAACCAAGAAGCACAAACCAAATTAAACTGTCTAACTGTGTGTAATTAAAACAGAGGTTTAGTTGCAGAGATTTGCAAATACCTGGGAAGCTGCAGGCCAAGCGTCAAGGCACTCTGTGTAACTGCAGTCCTAACTCTGATTTTTATAGCCTCCAAAGGAGGAGCACAGGTGTGCTAATTAATAGACAGGGAGCAGATGGAAACCTAGACCTGCCCCTATCTATAATTGGTCTGACAAATGAGAGCACTGGAAAGACAAAAAAACAGGGGTGAAACCAATACATGCCTGCCAAACCAAAATACCACCAAAATAGGTGCGGACCACATCAAACTGGGTCAGCTAGTCAAAAAATGACAATGCATAAATTAACTGTTGGTGGTAGATCTGTGGAGGCACTCTGTTAAACTCCTGAAAATCGCATCTCCATCCCTGGCTAATATTAGAAAAATAAAGAGGGGTTGGGACTTTGTATGAGGCATGTGGTATGCACCACCACAGGCCTCCATCCCTGTAAGGGTGTAAAAAATGAAGGGTTGGGACTTTAAATGAGATGCGATTAGCAAAATGCGATTAAGTATATATATATGGAAAAAATAAATAAAAATAATTCCATAATGACCAGACTCAAAAATGCCAAACCAAGAAGCACAAACCAAATTAAACTGTCTAACTGTGTGTAATTAAAACAGAGGTTTAGTTGCAGAGATTTGCAAATACCTGGGAAGCTGCAGGCCAAGCGTCAAGGCACTCTGTGTAACTGCAGTCCTAACTATGATTTTTATAGCCTCCAAAGGAGGAGCACAGGTGTGCTAATTAATAGACAGGGAGCAGATGGAAACCTAGACCTGCCCCTATCTATAATTGGTCTGACAAATGAGAGCACTGGAAAGACAAAAAAACAGGGGTGAAACCAATACATGCCTGCCAAACCAAAATACCACCAAAATAGGTGCGGACCACATCAAACTGGGTCAGCTAGTCAAAAAATGACAATGCATAAATTAACTGTTGGTGGTAGATCTGTGGAGGCACTCTGTTAAACTCCTGAAAATCGCATCTCCATCCCTGGCTAATATTAGAAAAATAAAGAGGGGTTGGGACTTTGTATGAGGCATGTGGTATGCACCACCACAGGCCTCCATCCCTGTAAGGGTGTAAAAAATGAAGGGTTGGGACTTTAAATGAGATGCGATTAGCAAAATGCGATTAAGTATATATATATGGAAAAAATAAATAAAAATAATTCCATAATGACCAGGCTCAAAAATGCCAAACCAAGAGGCACAAACCAAATTAAACTGTCTAACTGTGTAATTAAAACAGAGGTTTAGTTGCAGAGATTTGCAAATACCTGGGAAGCTGCAGGCCAAGCGTCAAGGCACTCTGTGTAACTGCAGTCCTAACTATGATTTTTATAGCCTCCAAAGGAGGAGCACAGGTGTGCTAATTAATAGACAGGGAGCAGATGGAAACCTAGACCTGCCCCTATCTATATTTGGTCTGACAAATGAGAGCACTGGAAAGACAAAAAAACAGGGGTGAAACCAATACATGCCTGCCAAACCAAAATACCACCAAAATAGGTGCGGACCACATCAAACTGGGTCAGCTAGTCAAAAAATGACAATGCATAAATTAACTGTTGGTGGTAGATCTGTGGAGGCACTCTCCACAAGAAAATGTTTACTAGAATTGTGTTAGAAAACCTACAATAGAGAATATTTTTCACAGACAGCTAACTAAGCATTTATCATGGGGAAACAAACCTTATCTAAGAAAAATCATTGTGTTAAAGTGAGGAACTGTTTAAACAAGCTGCGTCATTTTTAAAACATCCTTGGATGCTGGCTAAAGTACATCTGAACACATAGTGGAAGAATATTGGAAATTATACAAGTCAGAAATATCTTAAATTACACATGATATAAAAAGTAAGAATATATGTTGACCAAAAGAATCCCTAAGAAGAAATTGTTTATACAGCTGAGCTATTATCCCGTCTTCATTAACCACTTAAGACCCGGACACTTACGCTGCTAAATGACCCAAGGTGTTTTTACAATTCGGCGCTGCGTCGCTTTAACAGACAATTGCGCGGTCGTGCGACGTGGCTCCCAAACAAAATTTGCGTCCTTTTCTTCCCACAAATAGAGCTTTCTTTCGGTGGTATTTGATCGCCTCTGCGATTTTTATTTTTTGCGCTATAAACTAAAATAGAGCGACAATTTTGAAAAAAATCACTATTTTTTTACTATTTGTTATAAAAAAAATCAAATAAACTAAATTTTAGTAAAACATTTAGGCCAAAATTTATTTAGCCACATGTCTTTAGTAAAAAAAAAAATCGTAATAAAAAAAATAGCTACCTAGCGGGAACAGCGACACTAATACAGCGATCAGAAAAATGATCGCTTAGTGACGCTGGCAATAGGGAGTGAAAGGGTTAACTAGGGCGGTGATCAGGGGGTTAAAACTTTATTAGGGGGGGTGGGGGGGCTATCCTGAACCTAACACTAACTGTTTTTTACAGTGCCTGTCACACTGACACTAAATGCAGTGATTAAATCACTGCATTCAGTAACACTGTGACAGGGGGGTGGGGGGGGCGATCACAAGGTGTTAATATGCCTATGTGAGTGTGTGTCAGTGTTGTGTTGGTGCACACTTACTTGGCATGTCTTCTCTCATCAGCAGCGCTGGAAAACAGCGCTGCGATGAGAGAAATGATCATTTCCTCCTTCCTGTGTAAACACAGGAGGAGGAAGTGACAGGCTGGGAGCGCACTCCCATTGGCTGGGAGCGATCGCGGGGGGGGCGGAAAACACGGACATCCGCCCGCTCGTCGGCGATCGCTCCCAGAGCCAGGGGGACCGCCGCACGCCGCGGAGGGGGTCCCGATGGGACCCCCGAACCGCACTAAGGCGAGGACGTAAATTTACGCCCTTGTGCCTGTACGAGCCATGTTGTGGACGTACATAGGCGTGCGGGGGTCCTTAACTGGTTAAGAGACAGTCTAAAGTCTGCTGATTTAGAGACTTTCATAGAAGAAAGAAATATATAAATACATATATGTATATGAGTTTAAATAGAAGTGTGATAGAAGCTAACCAACATTATAAAAGATATCAAATTGTAATTATAAAAATATAAATTAACCTGTAACACATATTCATCAAGCACATATCAAAATGATTCATGTATTAATAATTATTTTGCATTGATTGAGGGATATAACCTATGCATGTTTAGAAAAACTGTTTTTAAAAGATATACGTTTATAAAGGAATATAAAAGCATGTTATGTAGGATGCAAAAGTATACTAATTGTATTTTATGAAATATAGAGTTACCAGAATGTGAATGTGTGTGTGTATATATGTGTGTGTATATATATATATATATATATATATATATATATTGTATATAGTCACCCCAATAATATAAATATTAACGTACAGATAATCTCACAATAGAGGTGAGACACGTAGTGGTTGAAAGTAGGAAATAGCCATTTTGGAATCGGTAATTATGCCATTTTTGATTTCATCTTGAATCCATTGTTTTTCCCGAAAATATTGAAATATTGATGTTGTTCTCTAAAGTACAAAGTATTGAATATCTTGTAATGATGGTTTGTTCTCAGTAATCAATAAGTGGTAGATTTTATCTAAAGAGTATATTTTTCATTATATTTTTCTTTTTACATAGTTCCAATTTTATTGACAAAACAAACGTCCAATATATTTTACATTGTTAACCACTTACTTACCTGCAGCATAGTAACGGTTGGACATGTGAAATAGATGGTTTGTTTCATTGTCATTTACACAAAGTTATTGAAACCACATTGAGAACTTACCATGGCACTATTTCGTATGATCATATGTCCCCGTGAATAAGTTTCATACTATAGACTACGTCATATAGATTGACTTGTATTAAAAAATATCTTCATTAGAAAATAATTCTAAATAAATTACTGTGCGGGTAAAAATTACCTTAAAAAAGCACAACAGAATGTTGGTTGACTTGTAATAATAATTTTATAAATATAATTATTACTAGAGCCATACAATATTAGAATTCTTCTATAGCTTGTAGGCAGAACATTCGACCAGAAATGTACAACCGCAGAGCAGTTTAACTGCTTCGTCGAATCATCTTAGAATATTCGACAGACACCATAAGCCTTCAATGACAGATTTGACCTTAATTAAGTCGGATTTTCGGACTAATTTTTTAACTAAACAAAATAAATAAAATAAATTCAGGAGTAACTAAAAAAATTAATTTTTCGGATGAAATTCCGAAACAAAATATTTCAGTGCTCACATGTCTATTGACAGCTTTATAGCCTCTCAAACCACTTCCAAAATAAAGCCAACAATCAGAATGACAAGTACACACACACACTTCCAGCTGCTGTAGTGGCTAGAAGTGTTTTTAAATATCTGGCTGCTTCAAAATTATGACATATATCAGTGTCAGCTGAACCTCCAGGATTTTTTTTGCAAGTCATATATATTAACTCCAATGATGACTATCCAAAGCCCAGAACACTGCTATTACTGTCAAAACATAGCTTTATTCATTTTGTGAATAGAATAGGGAAAATAAAATGTATAAGAGCCAGAATTCCCAGTATCAGCACCAGAAAAAAAAAGCACTTCACCATCTTTAGTGAAGTTATGAATTTTACAGTAAACAGACATAATACTAGTATAGGATAGTCATTGTTAGTGGTAACGTACTTGACCTATGGAGTTTACAGAAAAAATAATAATTTCCCGGAGTTCTCCTTGGAAAAATTTGTTTTCCCATGATCAGACATGATCAGATTATTGATTTCAGCACAGCTTTATTTCATTCATTAAGCTACATGAAAACTCACTGTGCAAAGTGAGCATGCTTAAAGGATAAGTTCACCTTTAACCCCCCAATCCCCGGATCTTCTACACGTGTCTGCTGACACAGCAAAAAAAAAAAAGATGCAGTCGTGCGGTGCTCTGCCTACTGGCCACGTCACTAATTGACAGTCCTTTGTGAATGAAAAACTGCAAGGTCTGGAAGCTTTTGCAGTTGTAGGCTAGTAGTTTTGTAGGCTAGTAGTTGTATGCTAGTAGCTAGTAGTTTTGAATGAACTACCACAGCGCTGTTAGCGCTGTGGTAGTTCATTGATTCTTCCTGTCAGCATGTATTGTCTTGCTTATATGAGGTACGAGCAAGCCAATACACTGACAGATCTTCAGGAGACCTGCATAGCATCAGCAATTTGTTGATCGCTGGTGCAATGCTTTACAGGCTCCCAAAACAAAATAATAATAATAAATAATAATAAATGCACATCGTTTTACCTGCAAAGAAAATGTGCATTTATTATTTTTTGTCAAACGGTGAACTTATGCTATAACACCTTTAGGACATGTGTCAGTGGGTTTTTTAGATGGGTTTGGCATTTCCATGGCCTATGGTCAAATGCAGGTCAGAAGGAGATCCAATGCACCTGTATGTAAATTCTGAAAGTGGTCTATGAACATTATGACCTAACTCTTTATACGCAAGACCAAACAATAACATTTAGCAGGAAAGATACATTTTAACGTCTCTCAACAAATATTACCTGAAGTGTGCCTGTCTAAATCTAAAAATGTATACAAACTATAGGATTGCCACCTAATCCAGATGAATTCAACTGAATCTGGTGACATTTCAATTTAGTGAGTACTTTCTAATAAAGCTTTTTAAACGATGCTTTCCCTTCTATTGTCTCTATAGATACTAAAACAATAAAACAAATACAGAAACGGTATAAGGGAACTGTATGGGCTTTTCAGCAACACTCAATATTAGAATTATTTTAAATTAATTGTCAGTGACTTACAGACTTATTTTATGTTTAGGGATAGTTTAAAAATAGTTAGTTAATGTTTAGGGAAAACACCTGCTTTGACATTTAGAAAAAAATTATAAAAAGTTAAGCGGTAAACATCATCCCTAATGTGGTATTAAACTATTTTTGACAATTGATCAAAACTATTTTTATATTATTATAATAACATATTTATTCATACTGTACATATAAATTACCTTTAAAAATTATGTATTAAACCTTTCAATCCCATTACTTTGTGTTTTACTCATTTAACATTCCAATTTACCCAGAAGACCAATTAAGGAAATTATTAAGTAGTAGCATGATCACAATCTTGACAGCATTTGGGATTTACCTGTCATTGCTGATCTGGAATGAATGTTTGTCAATTGATCATAAAATCAAATTCATGTGCTTGTCATTTGATGAGGAATCTTATTACTTTTAGATGCCTCATGACTTTTCATTTGATTAGCATCAATGCTGTCTTTTCATCAGTGTGCTACGTGCCTCAAGTTCATTAACTGAGGAAGTTGGATACTTTTTGCTAACATGGTTTGTAAATTCATGGTCAATTCAGTCTAACTCCATGCAGAGAATGGGGGTGCTGGATTCACCCTGAAATTAAGTATTAGACAGCAATAAATAATTGTTAACCTTTTCTCACTCTTCTAAAAATATGTTATTGTTTTTTTCTATGTCATTGTTGGAGAGAACAACCATCACGTTCTCCCATGACATGAAATAGGCAGAAATTTCCTTAACAGATTTTAAAAAATGCAATAAAAAGTTTTGGCTTAAGTTGGGATTTAATGTTAAAATTATGCACTAAGATGTCCTATTTATTTAGTGCAAAATTATTATATTATAAAACAACACTTCAGATGTTACTGGTACCAACAACATTGCTATTTAAAGTGGATTTTAATTAAGATCTGTAAATACTTTTTTCCAGCTTGGGTAAAAAATGCTAAATTAGATCCCCTAGCAGCCCATACAAAAATGTTACTTTAGCTGTTATACTCTTCTCTACTCGTTCCCTATTTTGGGTGGTATAACACCCATGCTCATTTAAACAGCATCCTGTTAGCCCAAGTAATCAAGGTCGTAGCCCATGCCCTGGATCCAAATAAGTAAGTGGGTGCCTCTCTCAGAAGCATTTAGGATCTGCCCCTCACTGAGCAAATAAGACAGTGAAGACATGCAATGTCGCTGAAATGAAGACACCTATACAGAAGGTACCATATGTACCTGTAGATGGATTTTTTTTTAAAACCATGGGGGTGCTGCAATGGCAGGTGGGGCATGTAAACCACCAAGTTTGCATTTTTATTGGGGTTTTATCCCTGTTTACTGCAATTATTATAAGACACAAATGCAAACTTTGGGGTAGATTCACATACACTTAATATTGCGCTGCGTAATCGAAATACTCTACGCTGCCGTATTTTACCAGGCTCTACACTGAATCCTGGTAGATTTTTGCCCGTACGCTACGGCGGCGTAGTCTATTTCTCGCCACGTAATCGAAATACGCGATTGGGGGCGTGAAGCATTTAAATTAAGCGCGTCCCCGCGGCGATCAAACTGTGCATGCTCCGTTCAGAAATTTCCCGCCGTGCATTGCGCGAAATCACGTCATTACGTCATTCGTTGTTTGAGTAGCGGCGTTTACGAACATTCCTATTCCCGCACGACTTACGTAAAAAATAATAAAAGACGTCGGAAAACGTAGAAATTCGACGCGGGAACGACGGCCATACTTAACATGGGCTGTCTAATATTAGAGCAGCAAAAAGCTGGTATAGTGTTACGCAAATAAAAGATGACTAAAGGTGCCATAAGAGATTGCGATTGAAGATCGTAATTTGCATACCCCGACGCGGAAAAAGACGGGAAGTCCACCCAGTGGCCGCAATTTTATTGCAGCGTAGATATGAAGGCGTACAAACACGTAATCCAGTCGAATTGAAGCCCGCAGCCGTCTATTCATGGTTTGAGGTTTTCGATCACCTCTGCGGTTAAGAAGAGCATCAAGTTTGAAAAAAAAAAAAAAACACAATATTTTTTACTTTTTCCTATAGTAAATATTCAAAGTTTTTTTTAAAAACAAATGTATTCCTCAGTTAAGGCCGATATGTATTCTTATACTGTACACATTTCTGGTAAAAAAAAAAATCACATTAAGCATGAATTGATTGGTTTGTGCAAAAGTTCTAGCGTCTAGAAAAAAGTATAAGAGTTATGGCATTTTTTATTATTATCATTTTTTTTACTAGTAATGGCGGCAATCTGCGATTTTTATTGTGAATGCGATATTGCGGCGGACATATCGCCCACTTTTGACACTCTTTTGGGACCATTCACATTCATATAGTGATCAGTTTTTATACTTTTTCGAATATACTTCAGGCGGTGTATTTAATATATATATATATATATATATATATATACACACACAGTCGGTTTTGTGTATATATATATATATATATATATATATATATATATATATATATATATTAGGGCTGCGGAAATTAACGATTAATTGTTCGATTTATCGTTAATTTCTTTGATCGACTAAAATTATTTTGATCGACGACCCGCGGAGTGAGCTCCGCAGTCTCGCCTATAGGAAAGGCCGTGGCTTCGGCCTAGCTCCGGAGCCGCGTCCATCTTGGTCCACCCGGCGGCAGCTGACATCATAATCACCCGCCCGCCTGCTTGTATCATCTTCCCTAGCACGTGTCCATCAGCTTCTCTGCGGATGGGTCTGCCTGCCTGATGTAGGTAAGAGAGGACAACCATCCTGTATATTAAAGCATGGGAGCAGATGTTACTAAAGCATGGGGGCAGATGTTACTAAAGCATGGGGGCAGATGTGTATAGTAAAGCATGGGGGCAGATGTGTATAGTAAAGCATGGGGGCAGATGTGTATAGTAAAGCATGGGGGCAGATGTGTATAGTAAAGCGTTGGGGCAAATGTGTATATTAAAGCATGGGGGCAGATGTGTATATTAAAGCATGGGGGCAGATGTGTATATTAAAGCATGGGGGCAGATGTGTATATTACAGCATCTGCCCCCATGCTTTAATATACACATCTGCCCCCATACTGCAAGAATATACACATCTGCCCCCATGCTGTAATATACACATCTGCCCCCATACTGCAAGAATATACACATCTGCCCCCATGCTGTAATGTACACATGGGGGCAGATGTGTATATTCTTGCAGTATGGGGGCAGATGTGTATAGCAAAGCATGGGGGCAGATGTGTATATTACAGCATGGGGGCAGATGTGTGTATATTAAAGCATTTGGGCAGATGTGTATATTACAGCATGGGGGTAGATGCTGTAATATACACATCTGCCCCCATACTGCAAGAATATACACATCTGACCCCATGCTGCCCCCACCACATTTACCACTGAGTAATGCAGAGTTACAATGCAAGGAGATCAGCTAAAGGTAGTTGTATCTGTATGTGCGTTAATTAATCGAAATTAGTCGATTAATCGATAAGAAAAAAAAGATTAATCGAACACAACATTTTTAATCAGTCACAGCCCTAATATATATATATATATATATATATATATATATATATATATATATATATATATATATATATATATACACTGCATCTAGTGTAGCCTATATCTGGCTGCAGGCCATTCCTGGTGTATTTTTTCTAATATACTTCTGGTGGTGTACACAACAATACACAAGACAGTGCAGCCATAGTTGCTGTTACACTTCTGGTGGTGTAGACAATAAAGCGCACCTCTAGTGCAGTTGCTACACATTTTCTGGTGGTGTACACAGTACACAAGACAGTGCACTCCTAGTGCAGTTGCTACAACTTTTCTGGTGGTGTACACAGTTTGTGTCCCATAGACTTTAACGGTTTTCGCACACATTTTTGGACTGTTTGCATGTTCTGTCGCGAACCAAAGTATGGGGTTTTAGGCTCATCCTAGTCTATAACACGAGCTCAACTCTTCAAAACATGCACTAATCACCCCCATATTTAAAATGCACTCACTGGACCCCACCAATTTTAACAACCTTCAACCCAATTTCTTTGCTCCCCTTTTTATCCAAACTCCTTAAACGTCTGGTCTACAACTCACTGAGCAACAACTTGTTGACCCTCTTCAGACTGGATTTCCCCCTCTACGCTCCACAAAAACTGCTCTCCTAAAACTCTCAGGGCCAGATTCTCATATGAGATACGACGGCGTATCTCCATATACGCCGTCGTATCTCTGTTTTTTTTTTTTGCTGGGTAGTTATGCATAGATTTTGCTTAGATCCGACTTGCGTAAGTCACTTACACCGTCGGATCTAAGTTGCAATGTTACGCTGGCCGCTAGGTGGTGTTCCCATATATTTCGTCATCGAATATGCAAATGAGCCTGATACGCCAATTCCCGAACGTATTTGCGCTCCGTCGTCGTAGTTTACGTCGTTTGCATAAGCGTAAGGTTACCCCTGCTATATGAGGGGTAACCTTACGTAGGTCCGGCGTACGCCATGTTAAGTATGGACGTCGGGACAGCGTCGTGTTTTTCCGCCGTTTACGTAACTCGTCGCAAATATTTAAATTACATGGGGATACGCCGGGCCATTTACACTATGCCGCTGCAAATTACAGAGCAAGTGCTTGGAGAATACGGCACTTGCTCCTGTAAGTTGCGGCTGCCTAGTGTATATAGCATACGCTATGCTACGCCGCCAGATATGAGAATCTGGCCCTCAATCTACTCCTGGACCTTTCTGCTCTCTTTGATACGGTTGACCACCTCTCCTCCTCAAAAGACTCCACGCCTATGGTCTCTGTGACTGTGCTCTTCACTGGTTCTCATCCTACCTATGCCACCGCACCTTCAGTGTCACCTACAATTCTACTTCCTCTCCTTCTCTTTCTTTCTGTCAGAGTCCCCCAAGGTTCTGTTCTTGGAACTCTTCTATTCTCCTAGTCAGCTGATAGCCTCCCATGGCTTTTAATACCATCTTTACATCAACGACACACAAATATATCTCTGTACCCCTCAGATAACGCTTTCAGTCTCCTCAAGTGTCACAAATTTACTAACAGCCTGGATGTCACACCACTTCCTCAAACTCAAGCTATCCAAAACCAAGGTCAAAATTTTTCCTCCCCCATGTGCCCCTTCTCCTGATTTCTCTGTCAAGATCGATGGAATAACTATCAGCCCATCCCTGCATGCCAAGGTTCTAAGTGTAATCATGGACTCTAAACTATCCTTTTGACCCCAACATCCAATTATTGCCCAAGTCTTGCTGCCTCAACCTTCACAACATCTCCAAAATATGCCCCTTTCTAGCCAATGACACCATAAAGAGCCTAGTTTACTCCCTGTACATCTCTTGCCTTAATCACTGCAACTCCCTTCTCATTGGCCTACCTTTACATAGGTTATCCCCCCTTCAGTCCCCATTAAAACATCAGACTGTGTCGAAACGCATCTAGGTGCGATGTACTGACGTCACCACGCTGCTTCAGAGGAGGACAGGCTCCTGTATTCGCCAGCCAGCAACTTTTTATGTGATATTTTACTCAACTAGATGTAAGTGCAATACTTTGATTTATTAAAACATACAGACGGTATTATGCTATGGTCCGTATTCTTCTTTTTTTCTTGAGTTATGCAATCTATGGTCACGGACTTCTATGAATGGTGGGGGGTTATCCAGCTGATAATTTTGCTTCCTGGTTCAATCTTGTCTTTTTCCACTCTGAGTGCAAGCCAAAGGCCGCGGCTGGGCTACAGCCGAATGCTCTTTGTGCTTGCCTTCTGGTAAGAGGCCAATTATTACGATGGTGGGCACTTGCAATTGTGTGAATCACTGGGGTGTTGCTCAGAGAAATCTTACTGAATATAAGGACTCCATTTGCTATGTTCAGTGTACAGCCTATGGGGTCAATTCACAAAGAGAAACGTTATTGGTTTCCTTCAGTTGTTAAATTACCGCCCCTTATTTAACACTTGCAAACATGGTATTAACGAAAGCTATAATCGTTATTCAACATAGTCGTTATGGTTTTCAACTGACTCGTTATCCAATCGTTATGCTAACTTTTAAAACGTAATTTCATTTAGACGAACGGTATTTTAACTACTCAAGAGTTATTTTAGTTATCCCAAAGTGTAATAATAACGTCTAAGATTGTTAAATAACGCTGGGGAGATGCATTCTGGGAGCAGAAGGGGAGGAGAACAGTTCTTCTTAAGTACGTGTTTCCGCTGACATTCCTGCTATTGTAAAAAAAAACACGTTTGATTTGATCCCGCTCTTCACGTGACTTGCCCATATGAATATATTTTTGAGCAAGTTGTCGCAGTGCTTGCAGTACCTCCACCAACAAGCGGGAAAAGCTTGGCTGTGAGATTCCAACGATTTCCCCATTAACATGTTGGTATGAGGCCTTTCCTAAAAAATGGAGAACTGCCAAAAACGCATAAGACCTGGTACTGCATAACTTCTCTGTGTGCGTTTTTCTAAAGCCATGTGCATTTCCTCATACAGAGAATACATCATGGCAGATGATAATTGGAATTTAGCTATCACCTGGGTTTCAGAAAAGTCATCCAAAATAGTACGTGAACGGAATACACGTTTATACATCTGAACAACATTCTGATGTGTTCTTCTTCGCCTCTGGATAATTTTAAGTTCAAATAGAGCACATCCAAATGGTTCCATCTTGCCCAAAACTAAACTTCACTACAAGACTGAACCACCAAAAGCTTCCTATAACAAAGAAATATTGCCTGGGAAATGTCATAAAGACACCCTGAGGGAGGTGCTAATGTAACGATTGCTTAACGATCGATAAGTGTCAAAAAAATCTTTGTGAATTGCACTTCTGTACATATTTAACGATTTGAGTCGTTAAAACAACGATCAAAACCTTTAATAATGATTCACACCTTAAAATATTGGTTCCCTTTAGTGAAACGTTATTTGATGATTTTTTGAAGCATTAAATCGTTTAGTGAATTGAACTAGCTTCAATAACGTGCAAAATCGTTAAGATAACGACCGGAATCTGCAAATAAAGCTTTGTGAATTGACCCCTATGGATCTTTTTTGGACATTATTGATATAAGATATGGGCTCATGTGGAAACTAAATATATTTTTTTTTTGTGCAATATCAAACTCATGGGCTCATGTCAAGTATTGTTTGTCCAACAATTTATGTTATTTTTAATATTCCATTTTTGATTGATGTGGTTTATTGGTGCAGCTTTCTACTTCTGTTTTTAATTGTTATGTGTGTATCCCACTTTAAGCTGTTGCCTATATCTTGCTAACTGTCTAGCATGGTTTTCATTTTCCCATCATGAATGCTGCTGCCAGACTCATCCACCTTACCAACCACTCAGTGTCTGCTACGCCTCTCTGCCAATCCCTCCATTGGCTGCCACCCATTCAACAAATGAAATTCAAAATGCTAACAATAACTTACCAGCTGCACCACTGACCTAGTCTCAAAATACAAACCTAATCATTCTCCTTGTTCCTTCCAAGACCTCCTGCTCTAGCTCCCTCATCACCTCCTCCCATGCTTGCCTCCAGGACTTTTCCCAAGACTTTCCCAATTTATGGCACTATCTACCCCAATCTGTCTGATCATCTCGTACTCTGTTTGCTTTCAGACTATCCCTAAAAACAGTCCTCTTTAGAGAAGCCTATTCTGCCCACATCTAACCACTGTTCTTTTATTTTTTTTTCCATCAGCTCATCCCCCACAACTATTACCTTTTGGATAACTTGACCCTCCCTCCTAGATTGTAAGCCCTAATGAGCAGGGCCCTCTGATTCTTCCTGTATTGAATTGTTTTTTAACTGTCCTGTCTCCCCTGATGTATAAAGTTAACTGTTGGCACTATATAAATCTTGTATAATAATCACATAACATGACTCTATGGTTATTTGAATCCTTTGAATCCTTTTCATTTATAGGATTGAGTTACTTAAAGTATAACTCCAGGCAGACTGCCTTTATGATGGGGGCAGATTCAGAGGCCACAGAGAACACCATCACTCCTGAGGTAGTTGCAAGGGATGGGCAAATCTGGTTGAGTTTCAGGAGGCTTTCTTATGCACTGGCATCATTTGTTTTACTTCTGTTCACAGCCAAATATGGGTTGGTCACATCTGTACTAGAATTTATATTTGTGGTGTTAGAAAAACTCACTTCTATAGTGAGCACTATGCCTAACATATGCAATATGATTCTGTTACTGAGACAAATAAAAAGACTACCTATACTTCATGGAACATCAGCTATATTAGCAATTGTCATACCTATAGGCAACATCCACATTTTCACAGCTCTTACTGTAAAGAGTGCTCCCTTGTCCTCTGTGTTGACCTTAAAATGAAGAACTCAACACCAAGTTCACTATATCGACACCTCACACAAAAGAGAATAAATTCAGTTCAGTGAATCTTTCCTCATAGTTGAGCTCATCCATGTGTCTTATCAGTTAGGTTTCCCTTCATTGCACCTTCTCCAGTTCTCTGATATATTTTTTTGTGAACTGGTGCCCAAAACTGAACTGTACTATATGTTTTAGATGAGGTCTTACCAATGATTTGTACAGGGGCAAAATTATATAGCTTTTAATAAAATAAAGCATTTTGTTAGTTTGCTAGTAAAAATAAATAACAGAAACCAATGTATACATTACAGCAATACTGGTCAAAGCAGGAGGAACCGTTAGTCATACCACCACAACTATGGTGTGCAGACAATTATGCGAGTCAATTATCTGCTGACACTTTTAACACTGCTCTTTGGCGATGATTAAGTAGATCAAGTAAGCAACTGAGCCTCTGTGATAGGGTTCTTGTGTATATTTTTACTAAACAGGTTTTTCCTGTTTGAAAAGCAAATAAGCTGCTAAATATACAGTACATATTTTAGCAGTAAGCACATTGATAACAATTGAAAGCTAAATAGTCCTATTATTTCAGTGTCTCAGGCATAGCTGTCCCTCTTTGAGCTAAACTGTAAAGTGACACCAAGAATACAAACACAACATGTATTCATATATATTAGAACTCCACTGAAAACTGAAAATGTATTTCTGCATTTAGCCTTATATGTAGGTACCACGAGGACACATTTCTTCATAGTGTAGCAGCTCCTTTGCATTGGCACTACAATGCCAAGCTGGCCGGGACTCTCATTGAACAGAGACACAGCTTGTCAGCTTTGCAGGAATGATTTCCCCCCTACCTTTTTCTTCTCACAGACATGTTCACAGACAAGACAGCTCACTCTGCCCTTTCCCCTAATTCTTCATTGGCAGAGTGAAGTTAGCAAATTAAGGGAGGACTGGAAGAGTGGCAAGGAATTCTTGACTTAGTCTGCTTGACTGAGATCAACACACAGAGAAATACATATTCCAAGAATCACTGCTGCACAGGGAGAGATCTAACTAGAGAGGCTTCCTGGGTGAAAGGCAGAGCTTCCATGAGGCACAAGAGAGTTTGGACGTGGGGACAGAGTGATGCAGCTTTAGATATGGGGGATCATGCCTGCTACAGCCAGGAAGTTGGTGGCAGGCATCCTGAGATAAAGGAGGACCCCCGACTACATCCCAAAGCGTCCCGATCAGCGCGTGATGTTTCCGTAAGGAGGTGTCTATCGGACACCCGTAAGGACTGGTACAACAGTATCTTCCCCTGCAGCCTTTTGACACAGGAGTTGGTGAGAGGGCTTTTGCCCAATCCTCCCTAAGCCCGAACTCTGTATTATCTTTGTTGCTCTGCCTTTCTTAGTTACACATGGCCGTGATGCTGTTGCACTGTGCCTGGCAGTGAACATCCTTATCCATTACCCTATAGGATTACAATACTGGTTGCATGCCAAGCCTTTCTGGATGCATTGTGTTCACCTCATTACAGAAGATCAACAAGTGCACCTCCTTAACTACTTGAGATCCGCGCTGCAGCCGAATGACGGCTCTAGCGCAGATCTAAATTGTCAACAAGCCGTCAATTGACGGCTTGTCACTAGCTGCTTCCCGGCGCGCGCTCCAGAGCGCGCTGCGGGGAAACACTGTGTTGCCCGTGTCCCTTGGACACAGCCAATCACAGATCGCCACGAACGGCCAATCAGAGTGGCCGTTTGCGATGCGATCTGTGCGGCCAATGAGAGATGATCTCATAGATCATCTCTCATTGCCGTTTTACATAGAGACAGCGTTCTGTCTCTGGAGAGCAGGAGACGGATCTGTGTCTCTTGTACATAGAGACACAGATCGGTCACCTCCCCAGTCACCCCCCCTCCCCCCACAGTTAGAACACTATGCAGGGAATACATTTAACCCCTTCCTCACCCCCTAGTGTTAACCCCTTCAATGCCAGTCAAATTACTGTAATTAGTGCATTTTTATAGCACCGATCGCAGTATAAATGTGAATGACGCCAAAAATGTGTCAAAAGTGTCCGATGTGTCCGCCATAACGTCGCAGTCCCAATAAAAATCGCAGATCGCCGCCATTTCTAGTAAAAAAAAAATAATAAAAAATAATAATTCTGTCCCCTATTTTGTAGGCACTATAAATTTTGCGCAAACCAGACGCTTAGTGCGATTTTTTTATTTTTTTTTACCAAAAATATGTAGAAGAATACGCATCGCCCTAAACTGAGAAAAAAAAAGTTTTTTTTTTTTTTAATTGGAATATTTATTATAGCAACAAGTAAAAAATATTGTATTTTTTTCAAAATTGTCGCACTTGTGGGGAAAAAAGGAACGTCAATTTTGTTTGGGAGCCACGTCGCACGACCGCGCAATTGTCAGTTAAAGCGACGCAGTGCCGGAAGCTGAAATATCACCTGGGCAGGAGGGGGGTATAAGTGCCCAGTAAGCAAGTGGTTAAAATGTTAAGGGCCCCATCTATGTTTAGGACACTAGTCACTTACACGTGTATTCACACTGGGGGTTGATTCAGTGCACTGGGTCAGGTATTGTAGTTAAACAAGCCTGCTGGGACTGTGGTGAAAAAGGGAGAGGACTGACAAACAAAAGTAAGGTCATTCCTAAACTCTCCTCCTGCCTGGACTCATATAGCCATATATATGCTCATTTGTTATTAGGCTTAGGGTCTCGCTAGTGTTGACCAATTGATTAATTAAATATGTTTAGGTTTTATTCCATTTAAATATCTTTTAGTGGTTTCCTTTCCAGGGAGTTTATCGTTCATATGAGATTTTGTCTCCGCCCAGAGTTTTGAATATTGGGCTAGTTGGATCCTTATTAGTATATCAATATTTGTAATTCCCCAGCACCATGTTTGAGGTTGTATTAGGTGCATGGGTGAGTGGGGGTATCCAAATATTTTAACACATGGTATATGAATTATATCGCTAATTTATTTAGGTAATTGTTTTATACTATATTATTAACATTTTGTTTTTTTAATTTATATATATATATATATATATATATATATATATATATATATATATATTGTAATAGTGAGAGTCCCGGTCCCTATGAAATGGGAGGTAAAATGGACACAGGGTTTGTGTGTCTGCGGACCGCAGAACTACAGAGCGTAGAGTTTAAATGGAGAAAACTGCTCTGTCAGTTTTCTCCAGGTTTTTCTAGTTTTGAATGGGGCTGTGTAGTTGGAGATCCTGCAGAGACTTGGGCGGGATGGGATCTCCAACCCTGTGTCCAGATCTTACAGACAGCCAGCAGGTTGGGTTCCCAGCTAAACGCTGCCAATATAATCAGGGACTGGTCAGAACAGAGAGGGAGATGGAATGTGTGCAGCTGGCTGTTGCTGCAAGACAGACCTGTATGTGGGGATCTGTCTGTCTGTCTGCCCTGCAAGACTACATCCCTGGTGTGGGGGGACTTCATGCCGACGGACTGAGAGGCTAGTAGACTTGAGGTGGCTAGTGAGTCCAAGAAGGGCTGGAGGAAGTCCTTAAATCTGGGAGACAGCAGACTGGAGAATCCTGTTGAAGCCAGGAGTGGGCCAAGGTTCAAAAAGGTACTGCAAGGCTAAAGTTAGCCTAGGAGCCAGGAGGCTTGGTATTTTTGTTTCCGTGAACATTACTGGAGAAGAACCCCTGCGTGAGAATCCTGTGTGTGAGCTGTTTATTTTACCTTTTTAATAAAAATGGGCTGCCATGCCCTCAAACCGAACAACTGCCTACTGTGGACACGCTTAAAAATCACATTTTGCCACTTGAGTTAAATCCCCAACGTTTACAATATATATATATATATATTATGTAGCACTGGTATTTTTGCCATATAATGCTAAAGATGGCATACCACTAGAGGGAGCCAAATACCAATGTGAGCGAGGTATGTTTTAACTTACATATGCAGAGCAGAAAAATGTTTATCTTGTGAAAAGACTCACTTACCCATGAACACTAGGTGGCTGAACTGCATGCTGGGTGGATATAAAAGGCAGAGTGGCGCCATTTTCTGCCTCTTTCTGGACGCATGGCCTGCCTGCAAGGATCTGTGAAGGAGTGTTCAGAAGAGGGCCTACATCGTGCAGAGCAGAACAACATCCATTGACTCTGCCTTACCACAGTGTGCTGGAGAAGCAGTGTGATCGGGTCTGAGGATCCAGGACCCTTGACGGAGCCAAGTGGATGTCCAGTTTGCTTGAGGAGCGGGGCAGCGTGGCAGTGCTGACTGGCAACAGGATTGACACAACTGGAGCGGAGGTTCACAACTTTCCAGGCCTGGTGTGGTGAGAGGGCTGTCGCCCAGAAGTTCTTTAACACCCTTAACACACTTAGACTCATTTCACAAAGTTGCTGGGACCTGTAGTCCTACAGGGAGGTCTCATTCAAATAGACTGAGTTTAATCAGGCCTAAAAGCCTATGCTTCATTGAGGGCTGACTGACAGTTAAGGTATACCTACACCGAAGGCATCTGCAAGTGTGTTTTACAGCAGGAACTGTATTAACTCTTCAGTTATGTTACTTGTTAAACCATCGGATTTCAAACACTGCAGTATAATAGCTAGCTGAAGAAAGAAGACCAGAGACTACACTTCTTCACAGGGAGGGTTTGTGCTTTGGATGCAGTAAGAAAAAAGGCTGCCTTATACCTCAGGGGAAGCTCTTGAGAAATTGTATTGTGCTGTGTTGATATCTTTGCATTGGTATGTTTGGTGCGGCCGTACTGGAAGTGGGAAGGTGGTCAGTGTCAAGGCATTGTCACTCTGAGCACTAGTCCCACTTGGAGACGCGCCGCAGTAGAGGCTCAAGGGACCTTTAAGTGTTATTAGTTTGTGTACACTCATTGCACTATTATAGTAAGTTTGTATGTTGATACAGTTATTATAAATACTGTCTTTATACCAGTTCCAGTAAACTTACATCCTGGTTGATCACAATTGGTGTGAAGCTTGTCCATTATTCTAACAGGTGGAACAACGGATGCCCAGATAACGGTAAAGGTACACTATATACACATTGTTATGGTGGGATTGTTCCGTTTAGTGAAAGTTTCATATCAGCACTGCACTACAGCTGTGTCAAGGGGAGCGAGACCAAATCATTGGGGGGTTGTTAAAGCAGAGTACAGGCCCAATCAATTACCAGCAGCTCCTTCGGGGGTAAGTGCTACATATATATATATTGTATTCATTCGTTAGTTAATATAAAGATAAAATAGGTATTTTTTCATTTTAAATTCTAATTTAAGGTCATATATATAATGATCCTATCTGGTAACTATTAGAAGTGATTATATAGCATTTTTATTTACATTTAGTATGTAGTATGCCATGGGTTATTGTCTATTGTTCATCCTTTCCAATGGGCTTGAATCTTGTTCATTCTCACTTTAGAGCATCAGCTGTGTGAGCCCACAACAAAATGGAGCTAATGGCGGCTTCAATATACTGTAATGTCCGCCATGGAAGTATATATTTCATCAGTATCAACCATCCAATCATATACCCCTGAGGAAGATACGTGACAGCCCTGTGTCACCATGCACAGGGGAGGGGCCAGGATGGTGGAGGAGAGAGCATACATGCTCTGTGAGCAGCTGCTGATGCATACAAGTTTTTAAGCCTATTGGAGGGGATTTTATACTTTATGTTTGCTGTAGATTGGTGTGCTGGAAGCACCATGAAAGCGTGAGTACTCTGATGTTTTTATCTATAATACATTTTATGTCTAAACGATAATACACTATTCAGCCTCTATTTTTTATTTGAATTGAGGAAAGCATCACTGGATTTACCTGGGGGATCCTACAGAGACCTTTATACTCCTAGAGGTGCTTCAGCTACTAATCCACACCAAACTTGGTTGTGCAGTGAGCACAATCACACCGGGGGGGGGGGGGCACGTGTGTAAAGTCACTGTACCATTGCTTGGATCACCATCACACAGTCACAATATTGGACATCATAACTTCAATATTAACCACCTTCACTGTGGACTTGCTTAATATAGAACTTGTTTTACAATTTTCTTTCACAGTGAATTTTTTGGAGCACTGTGCAATACTGCTATTCACATACCAGTACCATGTATATATATATATATATATATATATATATATATATATATATATATATATATATATATATATATATATATATGAATTTTGAACACTATATTTACAATTTACTTTTGCCACTCTAATGCTTTATATTTACCAATATAGTGGTCATGATATTATGGTGTTGAAGATGCATTTTTACAGCGCTGCATTATTTTGATTTATATATATAGGTTGTCAGATACTCTGTTAATTAAGGACCAAGCCTTGTTTTAAGATTTGGTGTTTACAAGTTAAAATCATTTTTTATGCTATAAAATTACTTAGAACCCCCAAACATTATGTATACTTTTTCAGATACCCTAGAGAATAAAATGGCGGTTGTTGCAATACTTATGTCACACCATATTTGCAGCAGTCTCACAAGTGTATTTTTTTGGGAAAAAATACACTTTTTTTAATTAAAAAAATAGACAACAGTAAACTTAGCTCAATTAATTTTTATACTGTGAAAGATAATGTTACGCTGAGTAAATTGATACCCAACATGTCATGCTTCAAAATGTTGACCCTTAAAAATCTCCATAGGCGACGTTTAAAAAAGTCTACAGGTTACCAGTTTTGAGTCACAGAGGAGGTCTAGTGCTATTCAACGATCATGGCAATACCTCGCATTTGTGGTTTGAACACCCTTTTCACATGCAGGTGCGACTAACATACGTGTTGTTTCTGCGTGTGAGCTCGGCGGGACGGGGCGGTTTAATTTTTTTTTCTTATTTATTTTACTTTTTATTAAAAAAAATTACAGTTTTTTTTTAATTGTGTCACTTTTATTCCTATTAAAAGGAGATTTGAAATACAAGTTTGAAGACCAGGAAAACCGAAATAGACGGAAGAACTTGAAGATCAGAGGTCACCCGGAGGAACAAGTAGAGGATCTCCAAGGAAAGATTGACAAAAAGAGGAATGCAAACATCCCTTGTAATAGAAAAAAATCATAACAGGACCTCTTTAATGTGAGATTTGAGGTCAAAAAGACATCAAAAGTCACATTTACACAAAAATGCAATACAAAAAAAATCATATTTTATTACAGAAAAAAATCCCCTTTAAGAACATTGGGTGGAAGTGATGTTTGATGTCACTTCCGCCATCCAATGGTGTGGAGCTGAGCAGGGGCCATCTTTCCTTTATTTAGCATCCAGCCTGTGAGGCAAGAGGACCCGATCGTCTCCGCCACTACCAACGGTGCCAGTGAGCGGCGGAGATGACCAGAGGGACGGCCGGGGGGCCCACTCCCGCCCCGATAAAAGTGATCTTGCGAGGAATCTGCAGCTGAGACCACTTTTATCTGAAAGCTGACCGCCAACTGTTGAAGAGGATGCCGGGGATTATGGCAGCTAAGTGCTGCCATAACTAAGGTATTCCCCTTCAAACAGCCGCCCTATAATGACGACTGGCGGTCGGCAAGTGGTTAAAGTTATTGTTGCATTTTCTTTACTTGTTGTTCTCATGTATTTACCTCTGTTCTTGGGGCCATTTAACTTAAAGGAGTCCCCTGAAAGCAGACAGACTTGATCTTTGTCTTGTGTTTTACTACTACATACTTATTTATTGTCTTATATTACAGTGATTGTTTGTTCCATCTTCTTTTAACAATTTCACAGTAAAAGTTACTTCTGTGCTCACTATAATCGGTGTCCTTTACTGTGTTTTTTTATCTCAATAGTTTTATTGAAATTTTGAGATGAGAACAAAGGTAAAAGAAACAAAAGATAAGGTGCATACAAATAAAGAAAGCCATACAATGCATTCCAGCACCTAAGAATACAACCATGTAAACCTTACGCTAAAAACATATGCAAATATAGAGCTCAAATTTGTGCTTGTAACCATAACTGCCCATGCCCAGGCACGCACCCGGCAGCCATACCATGTGACTGAATATCGTACCAGAGTGGAACAAGCCCAGAGACCCTCATTCCCCCGGGAGCCCCAAAGGGAACACACTGCATCCCAGGAGAAGGGGCCACAAAGCCTCCTCCCGTGGCTACCGGAGCAGTGCCAATGCATTCAACAACTAAGTAAGGTACCTTAATGGTAATCCTCTGTAACAGAAGAGCAACTCAGGTATGCCAAGTGAGGCGATAAAAAAAAGAGAAAGAATAAAACGTGAGAGGATAGAATATAGGTGCAACCACAGACTATCTACGAGAGATACAGACATTTAGGTCTCCAGGCCGGACTCCAGGTATGAAAGAGATATTGCAGTAAGTAGCCCAGGGTTCCCAAATGATCCTGAATTTTTCAATTCTGTCATTAAGTTTAGCTACGATTTTCTCTTGTACCATGATCCAGGAGAGTTTCGCCTTGAATCCTCGGAAGGAGATAGTAGGTTTCTTCCATGCTCTGGCTATGGTCAGTTTGGCGCTCCAGTAGAACAAAGGATGCCAGTGTCTGAGAATATTTGGATAAGTCCGGAATACTATGATTTAGCAGTGCTATACTGGGATGTGGGGTCACTGTCACCCCTGTCAAGGAACCAATGGAACGGAAGACCTTCCACCAAAAGGTTCTAATGCGCGGACAGGACCACCAAACGTGAAGCATGGTGCCCTCAAGTTCACAGCCTCTAAAGCAAACTGGCGAGGTCCCTGGATACATTTTGGCCAGCCTGGAAGGAACATAGTACCACCAAATCAACACTTTAAAGCCAGCCTCATTGAGTATACCTTTATATGCTCTATTAGATGTGCGGAACCAGACTGCAGGGTACCACGAACTGCCCGTGTCCTCCTCCCAGGCTCGAGCATAGGTCGGCTTGTCCCTCTTAGTCAGCAGAGCATTGTAAATCAACGAGATTCCTCCCCTCTTTTACTGTGGTATTTTACACTCCCCTCTTTTACTCTTTTACTGTGGTATTTTACACTACACTACTACCAGGTGTGCCAGTGGGGTTGAGTCTGTTCTTGGGGTTGATGAGACAGAGTAGGGAACCAACAATTTTTAAGCGGCTCATGCAGGGTTAGCGCTATAATAGTAAGAGTTGTAAAAATGTGGAATAGACCCCTTTTAGGAATTCGTTCTAGCCAGGCTTTTAATAAAAAATACAAGTTGAATGCATTCTTAAATGAACATAATATAGCTGACTATTAACAATTCTAATGCCGCGTACACACGATCACTTTTTGTGATGTAAAAAACGTCGTTTTATCTTATGAAACAAAACAACGTTTTTCAAACTTCATTTTAAAAAATGATGTTGCGTACACACCATCGTTTTCCGAAAATGCTCTTGCAAAGCGCGGTTACGTAAGAGACTTTCGACGGCACTCTGTTCCATTGAAGCTCCCGTCTCATAACTTGCTTCTGGGCATGCGCGGGTTTAAAAACATCGTTTTAAACGTCGTTTTGCCCACATACAATATTTTTTTGTGAAACAAAAGACGACATTCTGAAAAATGACATAAAAAATTCAAGCATGTTCGAATTTTTTTTTGGTCGTTTTTTTGAAGACAAAAAACGACGTTTTGCCCACACACGATCATTTTAAATGACGTTTTTTAAAACGTTGTTTTGTTTCATCACAAAAAACGACCGTGTGTACGCGGCATAACACCATAACATTGTTTGATCTGATCAGGAAGGTGTATTTTTTTTCTCCTGTTGAAACAAATTGGATGTTGCTAAGATTTTTTTTGCCTTCTTTTGGATCTAGGTTTCTGTACATTGAAATGTTTTACTGGTTAAACTCTATGGACTTTGTGTTTTTTTATTTTATTTATGTATGTAACTATAAATGATAGAAAGTCAGATGTGTATGATCAAATTTGTCTCCCACATTTGTCATTTACTCAGGAGCAAGAGCCATATTTTCTTTAACTTAAAAGGCTGCTGTGTTACCTACTTTCATGGCTGATTGCCCTGTACAATATGGTTATTGAACACACAGATCTGAATTCCTTACCTTTCTTAATCTAATTTTATATAGATTTAATTTCTCTCTTAATTGTTCCATAACTGTTTTTTTCCCCATTTCCTATAGTTCTTTAGATGTCACCTTTGGTAATATTAAGGTGCAAACATTGCATTTTTCTAATAAAAACGAAATGTATATTTTTTAAAATATTCACTTCCAATGTACTTTTGAAAATGTTATATCTTTCTGTCTGAATGATATTAAAAGCTCTTTAACTTGCAATGTATGGTTTTGGACCTTTAAACTTTTACTAAGAGAAATGTGTGTCACTCATAATTGTAAAGAATTGACACTTTCCTAAGAGTTTTTAAAAAAAGGAAACGATTTGAAAGAAAAAAAAAATACATAAATGACAAGGCAGCAGTTTTTCCTAATTTTAGCAAGACTTCTAATTCAGAATTTGACCACTCAATTTATTAATTTTGCTAGCTTAAGGTTCACTGAATTCCTAATAATTATCTTCAGCACATGGAACAATAGTCCCTTGATTCTTAGCTTAATTATCTTAAGCTTGTGGTGGTATTTGCAATTTAATATTAGACTTACAGTATTTTTCCCCTTAACGTTTTAAGGATACTATGTGACCTTCACATTCTCTGTAACTTTATATTGAAAGCTAACTGCTTTAAGCTATTTCACTTTTATATTCTCATCTAAATTAAATATTCAGTGAAACTACTCCCAGCACACCAATCCCTAGGGGAAATAGCAAATGGCCATGTTTTATATTTACTGACAATCACTATTACTTCACCTCTGATAACCCTTGGCCAAATGTGTTTGGCTAGACATTCTTCTGCATCAACATATAGACGTCTGACAAATGTGTGTATGTTTAACCACTTACCACCCGAGGCATTGTCATATGATGGCGGCAGGAACCCTCCGTCCCCTCGGGCCACCGTCATATGACTGTCATTGACTTACCTCCTTCCTAGCTTCTCATCACTGACATGTGCTGGCGGCCATCTTGCTTCTGAGGTTCTTGTAACTTCCCATTCCCTGCGGCTCCTCCTTCCCACTGGGAGGATCTGGATGCTCAGCATATATATACCACGCTTGCTGCAGCACTCCCTTGCTTGGGCCTTCTGTGTTAAGACCTGTCTCTCATCCTACCTTCATCGTGCTGCTGTTCTGGTTACCGACCCGGCTTCTACGGACGTTCCTTCTGGCTCCTGATCCCTGGCTTCGTTTCACCACCTTCCTGGTTACAGACTCCGGCTGGACTGACTCCCATCTCTGGCTATCGATCCTGGCTCCGGTGGAAGACTCTCCTGCCTGTTTACATCTGTCTGGACTTTAACCTTGTTGTTTGGTTTTTATTAAAGAACCTTTTCTTTCATTCATCCATTTGTGTACATCTGATTTATGACATTAGGCCCAAGCCATGAATTCTGACGGTACTGAGCCACTCTCACTGTCCACGCTGGTTGCCAGACTTGATCAGCAGGATCACCTGCTGGATCAGTACGCTCAGGCGTTGCAAATCCTGCTTGCACGCACGGCTCATTTCGCTCCCATTGCTGATGGTTCGGTTGTCACTCCAGGGCCTGCTCATACTGCCGCTCCGGTTGATGCGCCTGATTCTACCCTGGCACCTGTTGATGCGCCTGTGGTGTTTCGGTGTATGACCGGCTCTGCCCCCCTCCCGCAGCGCTTCGGGGGAGAGCCAACCCAGTGCAGAGGTTTTCTTGTCCAAGTGGGCATTTACTTAGAGTTGCTGCCACATGCCTTTTCCTCTGAGAGAGTTCGAAGGTGGGCTTCCTGATCTCACTGCTCTTGGATAAGGCCTTGGCCTGGGCAAGCCCCTTATGGGAGAACAACAATCCGGTGGTTGCCGAGTTTTCCGGTTTTGTTGCTTCTCTTCGGAAGGTTTTCGATGTGCCGGCTCGCTCTGCCTCTGCTGCGAAGCTCCTCATGTCCATCAGGCAGGGTTCACGATCGGTAGCCGAATACGCCATTGAGTTTCGTACCCTGGCAGCAGAGGTGGGCTGGAATAATGAGGCTCTGGTCGCTGCTTTCTCTCATGGTCTCTCGGGCGCCCTAAAGGATGAGATTGCGGCTAAAGACCTACCTGTGGAGCTCGAGGGCCTCATTTCCTTCTTGATATTGATCGACTCCAGACTCAGGGAGAGACCCTCCTTTAAGGAGAGCCTACGGAAGTCTCCTAACAGCTTGGCGCCTACGTTTGCTGTCCCACCTGTGCCTCCCTCTCCTTCCACGCCTCCTGAGGCTTACCCGTCTGGAGGTGAGCCCATGCAACTGGGGTTTGCTCGCCTGTATGAGGGAGAGAGGGCATTTCGGAGACGCGAGGACCGATGCATGTACTGTGGTCTCAGTGGGCACCTTCGATGGTCATGCCCGGACCATCCGGGAAACGCTCGCACCTGAGATCCTCTCGGGGGAAGATCTTGGGTGGAGTCTCTTCGTCCCCGGTTTCCCGTGCTGATAAACCACTGATCACTGTTGTCCTCTCCTGGGTCGGGGGCTCGGTGACAACCCAGGCGTTGGTGGACTCTGGTGCTGGTGTTTTTTTCATCGACAGTGAATTTGTTGCCTCAAATTCCATTCCTCTGCAGCCCCGAGTTTCCCCGCTAGTTCTTGAGGCGATAGACGGCAGACCCCTCCAGCCGTCGTAGGTCACGCATGAGACCCTTCCTGTGGACGTGGCCATTGGGGTTGTTCACAAGGAGTCGGTCTGCTTCCAAGTCATTTCGTCTCCTCACTACTCGGTGGTCTTGGGGTACCCCTGGCTCCAGAAGCACAATCCGATTTTCAATTGGAGATCGGCCGAGATCCTCTTGTGGTCCCCACAGTGTGGGGCTAGTTGCATCCATGGGCCTGTCAAGGTGTTGTGTGCCTCCTCGCACCCTATGTTGCCTCCTGAATACAGGGAGTACCTGGATGTGTTTGATAAGGTGCGTGCTGTTGCCTTGCCTCTGCACCGCCCCTACAATTGTGCCATTGATTTACAACCTGGTGCCATCCCTCCTCGTGGCAAGGTATATCCTTTGTCGGTTCCGGAGAATAAGGCCATGGAGGAGTACGTGAGGGAGGCGCTTTCCCGGGGGAACATTCGCAAATCCTCTTCCCCGGCAGGGGCTGGATTTTTCTTTGTCAAAAAGAAGGGCGGTGAACTGAGGCCATGCATTGACTATAGGGGCCTAAATCGCATTACGATTAAAAATGCATACCCGATTCCGTTGATTTCCGAGTTGTTCGACCGCCTCAAGGGAGCAACGGTCTTTACCAAACTTGATCTGAGGGCTGCGTACAATCTTGTAAGGATCAAGGCGGGTGACGAATGGAAGATTGCGTTCAACACCAGGACCAGTCATTATGAATCCCTGGTTATGCCCTTTGGGTTGTGCAATGCGCCTGCAGTCTTCCAGGAATTTATCAATGATGTTTCCCGTGACCTGTTGCAGCAGTGTGTGGTGGTCTATTTGGACGATATCTTGGTATACTCCGAATCCATGGAGACCCACATTCTGGATGTCAAGCGAGTGTTGCAACAGTTACGAGAGAACAAGCTCTTCGGTAAGCTTGAGAAATGCGAATTTCACCGATCCCAGGTAACCTTCTTAGGTTACATCATTTCCGCAGAGGGGTTCTCCATGGACCCTGAGAAGGTTTCGGCAGTCCTTCACTGGCCTCAGCCCAGTGGTCTTCGTTCCCTGCAGCGCTTTCTGGGCTTTGCCAATTATTATCGGAAGTTCATCAGGGACTTTTCCAGGTTGGCCAAGCCTCTCACAGATCTGACCAAGAAGGGCAGTAATTCCCATGTCTGGCCGGCCGAGGCCATCCAGGCTTTCGAGGCTCTAAAGTCTGCCTTTGCTTCGGCATATTGTCCCAACCCTGGGCTGCCATTTGTCCTTGAGGTGGACGCGTCTGAGATGGGAGTAGGCGCCCTTCTGTCTCAGCGTCGGACACCAGAGGGTCCTCTGCTTCCCTGTGGGTTTTACTCCAGGAAACGGTCTCCTGCAGAGTGCAACTACCAGATTGGCGACAGAGAATTGTTAGCCATCGTGCAGGCTCTCAAGGAGTGGAGGCACCTGCTCGAGGGTTCGGTGGTCCCGGTTTTCATTCTGACGGACCACAAGAACCTGACTTACCTTTCGGAGGCCAAGAGATTGACACCCCATCAGGCAAGATGGCTCTGTTTCTCACACGTTTTAATTATGTGGTCTCCTATTTACCCGGTTCCAAGAACGTCAGGGCTGATGCCTTACCACGCCAGTACTCCGAGCTGTCTAGGGAGGAATCGCCACCGACTTCGGTCATACCTCCAAATCAGAGCTTGGCCGCCATCCGCACCAGCTTGATCTCTCCCCTTGGGGAGCAGATTTTGGCGGCCCAACCTGGTGCTCCCCCTGGGAGGCCCGATGGCAGATGCTTTGTGCCTGAGGAGTTGCGTACCCGGCTGTTGCGAACCTATCATAACTCCAAGACGGCAGGGCATCCTGGGAAGAATCAGCTATTTTGAGCGGTCTCACGTTTGCTCTGATGGACTTCTCTACGCTCTGATATTACCGCATTTGTAGCGGCCTGCTCTGTCTGTGCCCAGAACAAGTCCCCTTGACACCTTCCGTTGGGACTTCTACAACCCATTGCCACTGGGGAGCTCCCATGGTCACACCTGGGGCTGGACTTCATTGTGGACCTTCCTGCGTCCCAAGGCCACACGGTCATTCTCATGGTGGATCGGTTCTCCAAAATGTGCCACTGTGTTCCACTCAAGAAATTACCCTCTGCACAAGAGTGGGCCACGGTTTTCGCCAGGGAGGTTTTCCGGTTGCACGGTTTGCCCAAAGAGATAGGGCCAGATTCTCAGAGACGTTACGCCTGCGTAAATGGATATGCGTGGCGTAATTGTAAATGTGTGCCGTCGTATCGATGCGCCGTAAACACAGAACCACATACGCCAGAAAATCTGCTTCGCCTGAGCGGCGAAAATGTTTTAAGCTAGCGCGGTGTAGGCGCATATAAACACATTGCGCATCTTCAGCTCCCATTGAATTATCATGCAAATATGCAAATGAGGGAGATGCGCGGATTGCCGAAACTACGCGCGTTTGGCGTAGGCTACGCGTGGTGCGTGTAACACGAAAGCCTGGAGTAAACTTACCCCTCATAAAAGCAGGGGTAACTTTGCTCAAGACCGTGTGCAAGTCAGCTAGAGAGCAACTACAGCAGCACCATAACGGACAAGCTGAGCAATCACACTTACTGGACAACACATTCGTATGCCAACATGCCAGGGGCAGGCATGGTCTTAGCACTACTAATGTATGCAGAGGAAGAGGCGCATAGAAGGTGGAGGAGGAGGAGGGGGGCACGTGAGAGGATCTACCGAGCGCGCATGAGCCTCTTTGGCATGGGTAATAAGGAGGTGTCTCGCATCTTCAGATTCAGCCCTGCTGCCATCCTGGAAATAACCACAGCCCTGCAGGATGACATTACCAGCCAGACATACCGCTCACATGCACTGCAGCCACTTGTCAAGGTACTGGCAACACTCCATTTCCTTGCCAGTGGATCATTCCAGCGTACAAGTGGAGTTGTGGCTGGGATGTCACAAACCAGCATGAGCAGATGTCTGCACCAGGTTATCCCCGCAATCCTCAGACGCATGTCCCACCACATCATCAGACCCACCACTGAGCAACTGCAGCAGAAGGCAATGACAGATTTCTACAGACTTGCCAGATTCCCACGCACCATCGGGGCCATTGATTGCACACATGTGGCACTACAGGCCCCCCGTGCCACAGAGCACATTTACCGCAATCGGAAGCATTGGCATTCCATCAACGTACAGGTGATAGCTGATGCCTAATACCTCATATGGCATGTCCGTGCCAAAGACCCCGGGTCCAGCCATGACAGCTACATATACCATCAAAGTACCATCCCAGCAGATTTTGAGCAGAACATGTATGGGGACAGCTGGCTGGTTGGTGAGTGACATGGGTGGCAGGCATGACTGCCCCCCCCATGATGCAGACATCACGAGGGGCACATGCATGACTAACATCCTCCTGTCTTTTCACTTCCAGGTGACGCGGCATATGTACTTGGACCCCATCTCATGACTCCTTTCCGGAATCCCCAAACCAGAGGAGAGAGAAGATACAATGAAGCACACATCAAAACCTGTGTAGTGGTTGAGCGCACATTTGGCCACCTGAAGTCCCGTTTCCGATGCCTAGATAGGTCCGGGGGTGCCCTGGTGTATTCCCCAAATTTTGTGTGTCAGATCATGGGTGCATGTTGCATTCTGCACAACTTTGCCATAAGAAAGGGCCTGCAGATTGCCCTACGTGATGACCTGACCCCCCAACCAGACAGCCCCCCCCCCTGCCAGAGGAGACCTCGTCTGCTGATGGAAGAGCAGTCAGGAGTTGCCTCGTGTTACGAATCTTTGACCGTTAAACACACACATTCATCATGGCACACAGACAATGCACGCATGCACACCACTGTGGTCCCTAGATCACACACACCACATCCACATCACATTGGATTAGCCCAAGTCCAGCATGTAGGACTTGGGAGCAGCAACGCCGCGTCAAGGCCCCAATGATGTTGCTGTCCATTCATACACCATTCACACAGCTGTGGGGATAACTTCTCCCCAACGGCCGAGGGTGACACCCCTTACTGGCAGGAGTGCCACCCCCACATTCACACACCATTCACACTGCAGTATGTGCAGTATCAATAAAAAAAAGAAAAGCTCTTCACCAGAGCAAAAAATAACATAAATATCTCTTCACCAGAGCAAAAAATAACATAAAAAGCTCTTCACCAGAACAAAAAATAACAAACCAAAAATTACTGGGCCTGGCGTGGGCTCCGCCTGGTGCCAAGGCTCCTGGCCCTCACTTGCCTGGGGGCAGCCTCAGGTGGGGGGGTGGGGTATCAGGTTGAGGAGTAGCATCCCCACGTCCCTCCCTGGCTGCCTGCATGCCCTCCAAGCCGACCGCTATGCGGGTCTGCACAGCTGTCTGCTCCTGGACTGCAAGCCGCAGGGCTTTGACCTCCCTCACAAGGTCTGAGGTGGTCGCCTGCAGTTCCCCCAGGCTGGTGACCGTCGCTGCGCTGTTGCCAGCAACATCTAGGATGGCATCCGTTAGGTGTCCCGAGGAGGCCAGGCTGTCGGCCAGGCGCCTCATCTCCCCAACAACCTCTGTAAGGTGCCGATTCTGCTGGTCCTGCTGTCTGGCCAGCTGTTCCGGCATGATCTTGGGAACACCCCTCGTCTTCCTAGTCGCCTTCCTGGGAGTGGCTGGGGACCTGGCATATGGGGAGGATGTTGAGGGACCGGAGATGAGGGGGATGGAATCGGAGGGACTGGAGAGGTTGGGGTTGGACACTAATGGGCTGGAGCTATATGGGGTGGTGGCTTGGGCTGGTCCGGGCAACCCATGGTCCTCCTCCAAAACCAGGTAGAGCTCCTGGTCCTGCTCGACAAGCTCCTCCTCAACCACCTCCTCCGTAGAGGTGTGCCCAGATCCCTCCAACAAGGCCTCTTCCAGGGGGGCAGCCAGAGGGACTGGATGCTCGGGGGATGGATCCGGACGGGCCCTGGCAGCAACAGATGGCCCCGCTCCGTCCTGCACATCTGTGGATGACACAAAAGATGCACATGTTGGAGGACCCACACACTTGGCACATGTTCCCTTCCACCCCCACACATGCTACACAACAGATAGTATATAAAACACACTTACCTGTCCTCATGGCTGGCTTTTCAGACTCGTAGCCCCCGACTCCCTCCACTTGCTCCCTCTGCAGACAGCGGGCGACCACCTTCTCCTCCTCAGTAAGGCGGACGTTGCAGGGTGGGCCCCCTCCAGTGCCCCTGGCATGCCGAGCTCTCGTAGCCAGCTTGCCCTTCACTAGACGCCGCAGGTTATTCATTTTTTTCTGAATGTCCTGTGGTGTCCGGACCTCGTGTGAGAGGGCATTCACCTGGCAAGCCACCCTTATCAGAATTTCATCCCTCTGGGACTTGCTGGTCCGCGCACTGTCAGCACCATGGAGCCGCGAATCATATTTCTCCATGGCCGCAATCACGATGGCCTCTCCTCTGGTGAGAAATTCTTCTTCCTCGTTTCCTTCTCAATAGCAGACATGGTCCTGCAAAAGTTTGCCCAGGCCAAACCAAAAAATGGGAGACTTTTGCGCTACACGGGCGCATGTGTGGGCGCATTATTTATACGATGGGCCGGCGTATCGTAGAGAGACTTTGCGCATTCGCAGAGGGCATCCACCTCACGGCGCGGGTCATCCACGTCATGGCGCATGCTCCGTTCGTTCCAACGTTCATTTGCATGGGGTCACACTTCATTAGAATGCATCCCGCCCACTTCCCTCCTACTTTGGATTTACGCAGGCTTACGCCGATGAATTTCCGCTACGCAGGCGCCTCTTGGAACGCATTTGCTCAGGGAATACGGTACTTGCCTCTCCGTGTTACGTCGGCGTAGTGCATCTGACATGCGCTACACCTGCATAAATATGTGCGCATCTACGAGAGTTGTTGTTGGTCCCCTCTGTGTGCTCCGCAGGGTGAACCCGGTTGCCTATGCCCTTGCGCTCCCACCGGGCATGCGGGTTTCCAATGTGTTTCACGTTTCCCTGTTGAAACCACTAATATGCAATCGCTTCACCTCATCGGTTCCCCGGCCTCGTCCTGTCCAGGTGGGCGATCATGAGGAGTATGAGGTGAGCGATATCCTGGACTCACGCTTGGTTCGTGGTCGGTTGCAGTTCTTGGTCCATTGGCGCGGCTATGGTCCGGAGGAGCGTTCCTGGGTTCCCTCCACAGATGTTCATGCTCCTGCCCTCCTCCGAGCCTTCCACGCGCGCTTCCCTCTGAAACCGTTTTTGCGCCGCGGAGGAGGGGCCCTTGAGGAGGAGGGGCCCTTGAGGGGGAGGTACTGTCATTGACTTACCACCTTCCTAGCTTCTCATCACTGACATGTGCTGGCGGCCATCTTGCTTCTGAGGTTCTTGTAACTTCCCATTCCCTGCAGCTCCTCCTTCCCACTGGGAGGAGCTGGATGCTCAGCATATATATACCACGCTTGCTGCAGCACTCCCTTGCTTGGGCCTTCTGTGTTAAGACCTGTCTCTCATCCTACCTTCATCGTGCTGCTGTTCTGGTTACCGACCCGGCTTCTACGGACGTTCCTTCTGGCTCCTGATCCCTGGCTTCGTTTCACCACCTTCCTGGTTACAGACTCCAGCTGGACTGACTCCCATCTCTGGCTATCGATCCTGGCTCCGGTGGAAGACTCTCCTGCCTGTTTACATCTGTCTGGACTTTAACCTTGTTGTTTGGTTTTTAATAAAGAACCTTTTCTTTCATTCATCCGTTTGTGTACGTCTGATTCATGACAATGACGTCCTCGGTTTCTCAGCATTGTATAGAGCATGCACGCTCGCCGCATCCCATTTGGGACCCGATGCACGTGCGGGTGACTGCAATGTCCGCTGGGCACCCACGATTGCCCGTTAACACAGCAAGACCGTGGATCTGTGTGTGTAAACACACAGATCCACGTCCTGTCAGAGGAGAGGAGACAGATGGTGTGTTTCCAGTACAGAGGAACACAGATTGGTCTCCTCCTCTTGTGAGTCTCCTCCCCCTACAGTAAGAATCACTGTCTAGGTACACAGTAATCAGTGCATTTTTTTGACAATTCCATCCTATTATTACAATGCGTACCATCCTAGGGGCTTTTTTCTCCTACAAATTTCCATGTTAGCAACAGGTCGTTGTCCTCAGGATCGCCCCCACCAGGAAGTAAGCAAGCTGGAGGTTCAGTAGCAGATGGGCAGGTGAGGATCAAACAGAAGCGCTTGTCAGTACACGAGCCAAAGAGTCAGTAACTATGGGTTGCAGGTTGGGATCAGGTAGAAGCGTAGTCGAGAAACAAAACAAAATGGGGTGTGGGGGTTGTGGCGCTGTCTGTATGGTGAAAAATGTATATTAGTGGGGTGAACTGGCTTAGTTCCCACACCAAATGAATACGATGTGTAAGTCTAATGAACACTAGAAAGTCATTAAAAACAATGTCCTAGCCTAAACCTTATCTGTTAACCATTAACGCCAATAGCAGGTGTACGGTCTAGAAAACACAGTGAATATCTTATGTGCTCTATAATACATATATGTCAAATAACATAAAATCTTAAACCAGCATAAAATAATACAACAAAAACAACAATCCTTATAAGTTCAGAACTGTGAACCTAGGGGAAGTTTTTTGTCCAGTGTGTATATGCGCATATGTGTGCGCCTCAAACAACAATATGTGATACCAAAACAACAGAAAAAAACTCAATCCTAATTAGTTCAGTGATAAACACCTAAGACAAAAATGGGAATTTTGGTCTAATGTGTATATGTGCATATATATATGCGCCTGAAAACTTAATGTGATAACAAAAATCAATATAAAAAGCATCAAAAATAGTCAAAAAAATATATACAGTATACAATGATGATGTGAGGTGAAAAAATGTTAACATAAATGTCCCATCCACAATAGGGTCTTGGTATATTTGTAGAATATACAGTGCAACAGTCCATGATAATTAGGTGATCCTATATGCAAATTAGTGCTTCTGATGTGATTCCGGTGCTCCCCCACCAGGGTCCCCACTCACCAGATAGCCTCACCACTGTAATTCCAAACTCCCACACTTTGTTTTTTTGCGCTTATCCACTCCTCACGTCAGCTGTAAAGCTATACTGGAACTGGTGTGTGTGCAGTAGAAACAGCCACTATAGGTCCAGAATCCTCAGAGAGAAGAAAAAACAAGCTTCCATGGTGTAGTATGAAACGTTTTTAATTGCACTTCCACCAAAAAGTATATACAGGGGAATGCGGAAAAACTGTTATACACAAGATCTGGCTCCAGGCAGTTGCCAGCATAAAGAAGATTTTTTAAAAGATAACGTCCAGTTAAAATATAAAATAAAAAATAAATAAACACAGAGCACCAGGTAGTTTGCCACACCAAGCAGAGAAACAGTGGAGAGACAAGCCAAGGGTCAATAACGAGCTGTAGAAAATATGGATGGCAGCAGAGAAGACAGAAGCGAGATACAGGCTGGAGATAGCACAATATTCTGGCAAGGAGGAACAGCAGAGACATGGCTTATATCAGGAAGTTTGTGGGAGGAGCAAAGAGTTCAAGGTTCAGCTGAAATCAAGGTACAAGGCAGTGTTGTCTAAAAGCTATGACAAGGCGCTGTCCAGCATCTCGGATAGCTCAGTGACAAGGTTTGTTGCCAGACACAGCTGAGGTCCCAGGTTCAAGTCCAGGTCCTGACAGTAGTAATCACAGCAAATGGGCAACTCACGATTCCTGCAATCTCCTCCCTGCACTGGATTGGTGTGAGGAAAAAAAACATTTCCAATGGGAGGGGGATCATGCTCTGCTTCAGTATGTCACGGTGCATGTTGGTGTTCATGGTTCCCTCAAAGAACTGTAGCTCCCCAGAGCAGCACTCGTGCAGCCCCAGACAATGACACTCCTACCACCATTATTGACTGTAGGCAAGACACACTTGTCTTTGTATGCCTCACCTGGTTGCCAACGCACACGCTTGAACCAAATAAGTTTATCTTGGTCTCATCATTCCACAGGACATGGTTCCAATAATCCATGTCCTTGGTTTTCTTGTATTCAGCAAACTGTTTGCAGGCTTTCTTGTGCATCATCTTTAGAAGAGGCTTCCTTTTGGGACAACAGCCATGTAGATCAATTTGATGCAGTGTGCAGCGTATGGTCTGATCACTGACAGGCTAATCCCCACCCATTCAACCACAGCAATGCTGGCAGCACTCATACATCCATTTCCCAAAGACAACCTCTGGATTTACCACTAAGCAAGTGTACTCAACTTCTTTGGTCAGCCATGGCGAGGCCTGTTCTGAGTGGAGCCTGTCCTGTTAAACTACTGTATGGAATTCGCCGCTGTGCTGCAGCTCAGTTTCATCGTCTTGGCAATCTTCACATAGCCTAGACCATCTTTATGTAGAGCAACAATTCTTTTTTTCTGAAACCCCTAGAGAGTTCTTTGCCATGAGGTGTCATGTTCAAATTCCAGTGACCAGTATGAAAGAGTGAGAGCAATAACACCAAATTAAACACACCTTCTCCCCATTCACACCTGAGACCTTGTAACACTGAGTCACATGACACCGGAGGGATGGAAAGTGGCTAATTGGGACCAATTTGGACATTTTCACTTAGGGGTGGACTCACTTTTGTTGCCAGTGGTTTAGACATTAACCTGCCTAGCGGTATTCCCGAGTGTGCCTCGGGGTGAGATTTTTGTGCTACTAACGGTAACCACACTTGGGATTGCCTCGCTGGATGCTGGAAAAGGTTACTTACCTTTTCCCTGCGATCCAGCAATGTATTTCTGCAGTGCACAACGGCCGGATGTTCCGCCCGATGCACTGTGTTCCCCTGACTCCCTTCCCTGCAACGTTACGACGCACGGGGCGGAGAACGGCGCCAAATTCAAAAAAGTATATAAACACAATACATACAGTATGCTGTAATCTTAAAGATTACAATACTGTATGTAGAAAATACATACCCCTTTTGTCCCTAGTGGTCTGCCCAGTGTCCTGCATGTACTTTTGTATAATAAAAGCTGTTCTTTCTGCCTGCAAACTGTAGATTGTCCATAGCAACCAAAAACTGTCCCTTTATGTCCAACGTGGTTTTAGAGCAGCTAGAAAACAGCGGTAATAAATTAGAATCACTTGCAGAATTGAGCGATAGTGATTTGTGGGGAAATCCGTCATAAAATAATAAAAGTAATGACAGCGACAATTCTGCAACTGAGCAAATTTCAGTGTTTTTGATTTGATTACATTATTGAATAATTGTTATTATAATTATATCATTATTTGTTATAATTATTTATAGTTATTTATTATATTATTATTTATGATTATGTTTTTCAAACTTTATCATACCCAAGATGTCTACTAGACTCTTGTTTGGACAGATTTAAGTGAGTTATTCCTAAGAATTACAGGCCTACTATGTAAAACGCCAAATTTCCTTGCAAAATAATGGTACCGCTTTCAGCACCTAAAATCTGAATTAATCATACCGCCAGGGAGGTTAATGGCTGTGTGTTGAGTTATTTTGAGGGGACATCAAATTTACACTGTTATACAAGCTGTACACGCAAGTGTCATTTCTTCAGTGTTGTCACATGAAAATATAAAATAAAATATTTACACAAATGTAAGGGATGTACTGTATTCACTTTTGTGAGATACTGTGTGTGTGTATATATATATATATATATATATATATATATATATATATATATATATATATATAGTTATTATTTATTTTTTTACATAATGTCACCATTCAGTGCCCCAGATCGCCGCCAGACCAGTTATATGGGGATACTGTGCTGCTCAGAAAAAACAATTGTGACGAAAAACGACAAGTTCAAAAAATTCGCAATGCCTCTTACTAAATACCTTGAGGTGTCTACTTTCCTGCTTTACCTTTGCAGGGAAATAAAGAGGAAGTAAAACCCATCAGGGCAATAAAGGGGATATGATCACTATATATACATGCATATGTTTTTAGAGTGAACCTGGTGCAGTGTTATTCACATTAATATAACTACAGAACAAGAGGACACTCTTTACATATGGAGTCAATTTCCATATACTGTAGGGAAAGCTGTGAAATATAATGTGAAATAGACTCCCTCAAAAAATAGTTATGACCATCTCGGAGAGCTTTTAACAAGCGCCTAAATTCACAAAATGTCCTAAACACACAAAATATAACTGGATATTAACATTTTAGAATTAATAACATCAGAGAGTGTTGATCCAGGAAATACCAAATTGCTTTCTCAGGGATCAGGGTGGGCATTTTCCACTGCTGGAGCAAACTGGATCGTGCTTCATAGGTTCCTCTGGATACCATACTTCCGTTGGACTTCAATAAATGTGCTTGGAAAGATACTGTTATGCCCCGTACACACGATTGGAATTTCCGATGGAAAAAGTCAGTCTGATGACTTTTGTCTAGTTGGAATTTCCGATGGAAAAAGTCAGTCTGACTTTTTCCATCGGAAAATCAGACTGTGTGTATGCCCCATCGCAAGTTTTTTCATTGGACATTCTGAGGAATTCCATCAGAGTTTAGATAGAGAACATGTTCTCTTTTTTTCGGAATTGAGTTTGGCCAGACAAAAGCCTGATCGTGTGTACGGGGCTTTAGGCTGGTTTCACATTGACGGCCTGTTTTTTCTTCAGTTCAGTCACTTTTTTTGTTGTAAAAAAAACGTATTAAAAAACAGATACAAATGTAAATTTTTGCATCTGTTTTCAAATCCGCTGACATCAGTTTTTTACTTGGTCGGGAAAGGGAGGGGACAAGCCAACAGCCCCCCTCCTGAACCATATCAGACCGCATGCCCTAAACATGGGTAGGTGGGTGCTTATTTGCTCCCCCCACCCCAAAGCACCTTGTCCCCATGCAGACAAGAGCCTCTTCCTGAAAGCCCTGGCTTGTGGTTGTCAGGGGTTGTGAGGGGCCTCCAGATCCCGGGCTCCCCCCTATGTAAATGGGTCTCCGCCGCGATCTCTACCCGCTGCCGTCGGGAGGGCCTGGTATGGACATTATATTTGTTTTTTGCCAGCAATTTATTTATTTTGTTACATTCAGGTGTCAGTAGGGAACCCTGCTGATGACTCATCGGTTGTTGAGGACACAGCGGTCGGCTTCCCGGCCCCATCCTTAGCAACCAGTGTGTTTAATGAGGGGAAAAAAGGGGTTTAAAAACAGATGTCAGATGTAAGCGGATCATCCTCTAACATAAATTTTTCGTCCAGTCTGTTTTTTTATGGATGAAAAAATAGGGACTTCTTCCTTAGGAGAGACAGATGTCTGCTATCCCATAGAGATAAATGTCTGTTTTTTATCCGTCAACGGATGGATGAACTACAGACTTACGGAACGCCCATGTGAAAGGGGACTAAAAGGTCCTAAAGAAAAATAATATGTTAAAATATTATAGCAGGAGACAAAAGCATTCTAAATTTAAGGTGGCTGTAAAGCTTATTATTTTTAATAATAAACATACTTTTTTCACAAGAAAAATAATAAACATACTTACCTGCTCTGTGCAATGGTGTTGCACATAGAGGCCCTGAACCTCCTCTTCTGTGGTCCCCCACTGGTGCTCTCAGCTAACTCTGTTCTCCGTGTACCACCATAGGAAGCTGCTTCCTATGGGGGTGCATGTGCAAGCGAGCTCCTGAGTTGGGCTGTATGTATCTATAGACACACACAGTGCACGCCTCAGCACTGTGCCCTGCTCTCTCACAGGATTTGATTAACAGAAGCCACAGCCAAAGGCTGTCGCTGCTGACTCTCTGCCCTATTAATGCAGGGAGAGAGCCACTACAGATGGGCACAGCACTGGAACGAGTAAATTCTCAGGTAAGTATTTAGGAGGGGGAGAGCCATACAAGCACTGGGACATTTTTTACCTGATTGCAGGGAATGCATTAGTTTAAAAATGTTTAGTTTCTCTGTAGCATTATACATTTGCCTAAATTATCAAAGTGAATTGAATATTCAACAATGTGCAGTTACGTATAATTCTTTCTAAGTGAGTGATTATTTGTTGCTTTATGAATGTTTGTTATTTTTATTATTATTTATGCAAATTAACTACTTCCCGACTGGCCGTACGACTTTGTATGGCCGCGTGGTGGCTCTAATTCCTTAATTACTTAATTCTAATTAATTAAAATGTTACTAATATACAATTTTTAGCCATCTGACATAAAAAATGTCTAGGTGTAGACAATGCTATAAAAACATCCCCTATTTTGTAGACATTAGAACTTGCGCAAACCAGTCAATATAGACTTATTAAGATTTTTTTTTTTACCATAATTATGTAGCAGAATACATATTGGCCTAAATTTATGAAGAAATTAGATTTTTTTTTTATTGAATATGTATTATAGCAGAAAGTAAATATATATATATATATATATATATATATATATATTTATAAAATTATTATTTATGTATTTTAAATGTAATTTTTTGACAAAAAACTAAAACTAAAACTGCAGAGGTGATCAAAAGCTTTATTTGTGGGGGAAAAAAAAGGACATCAATTTTTTTATTCATTCTGGAGCTGAAGTGCTTAATTTCCTAAAAAATAAAAAATTGATAAATAGGAATACTAAAGCCGATAAAAAGATCACATATTTTAACATTTGCTCATCTCTAAAATGTTATTGTCACTGTAGGCTAGGTTCATATCTCTGTGTGCGGTAATGCGTGCAAAATTGCAAACTTTTCCGACACAAAGAGAAACATGCTGGACTTTACCAGATGCATGGGGGTGCCATAAATTTTTCATGGCACCCCAATGCATCAGAAACCATGCATGCCAAACAACATGGTGCACAGCAATTTTGCAAAAGGGTCTGGAACTTTTTTCCCCACTTTTCTTGTGGGTAGGGCAGCCCATTGCAATGAATTGGCTGCTGTATACACAGTACATACAGATGTGAACCAGGGATAAGTGTTATGTTGCATTTTGCTACATTTTCCAACACAGCCAAAATGACAAGGAAACATGATTTATTTTTAATAGGATCTACTGTGTTGCATTGAGAAAAAAAGTCCTGCATGATTTGGGTGTGATTGCAACATGTTATATTATATATTTAAATGCAATTTAACATTCATCAAAGTCTGAATAATGCCTAAACCTTATATTTTGGCTCATTTTTACTGATAGAAAAGTCTTTTGGTAAAAAGGCAGGCAAAGAGAGAATATGTGCATCGCTAGTTCTACTGAAAGTTTTTGCTGGTGGTAGAAACAAGTTTTTCATTGGCATTAATACACACAAAAAAAAAAACTGCACACCAACAGAGCACAATGCATTAACGAATGCAAATCAGCACTGTAAAATAAAAATGTTGTGCATATTGACACATGGTGTAAACAAACCCTAAATTTGAATCCAACACCTCTAATTTGCAGAATTTAGATTTTAAACGACCTTCAATATATGTACTTTTTGCCACCTTATTTTTGATATGCCCAAACAAATTCCACAGAGCCACAGATAGATCCACAGTCTAACTTTACAGAAAGCATGCAAATATTTTTATCAAAATTTTCTGGTGCCAAAATGGCAGTATACATGTGGTAGCATGATGCAAAGGATTTGTGCCAAGAAAAGATAATTATGGTAAGTATTTACCTTTTTCCTGGTGCCAACATAACAGAATACTACCATGTGTATACTGCCATGGATTTGTGCCAGGAAAGGAAAATTTTGGTAAGCATTTGATACAATTTTCCCTTTTCCTGATGCCAACATAGCAGCATACTACAATGTGTATCCTGCCAGGGATTTGTGCCAGGAAAGGAAAATTATGGTAAGCATTTGATACAATTTTCCCTTTTCCTGATGCCAACATAGCAGCATACTACCATGTGTATCCTGCCAGGGATTTGCGCCAGGAAAGGAAAATTATGGTAAGCATTTGATACAATTTTCCCTTTTCCTGATGCCAACATAGCAGCATACTACCATGTGTATCCTGCAATGGATTTGTGCCAGGAAAGGAAAATTATGGTAAGCATTTGATACAATTTTACCTTTTCCTGATGCCAACATAGCAGCATACTACAATGTGTATCCTGCCAGGGATTTGCCCCAGGAAAGGAAATGTATGGTAAACATTTGATGCAATTTCTGTTTTATTGCTATGAGGCAACCAATCTAATTCAAGCCTCTATTTAACAGCTGTCATTTTAGAGCCAATTCACACCATGTTCATTGGGTAGTGTTGCTCAATGCAGGCCCAATTCAATGAGAAGTTGAAATCTATTGTTTCCAATAGGCTCATTTCACACTAGCGCATTGTATTGCTGGGGGCTGAATGAAAACTGAACAAGCTACATTCAGGGAAAACAAAATATATTTTGTTCAGCTTCTTCTGGGAGGAAAAATGCACATTAATGCAATGCAATATGTTAAAAGCTGCATGTCAATGCACACCAGCTCAAACACAACTCACAACCTGACAGAGTTCATTCAATTAGGGTTGATTTAATAAAGTAGTAGCGAATGTTCACTTAGAGAAGAAAATGTTCACCTAACTTAGGGATTTCGTGGGTGAATTAAGTAAAGTTATATCCTTGTGCAATGAAAAATGTTTAAAATAATCCTATGCACAATGTTGAATATTCATAGTTTTAGTTCAGTTACTAAACTTAGCAAACCTTGCGTTTGCTAAGTGAGCATTTCTACACCTATAATAAATCAAACCTATTGTTTTGAGGTATTACAGGCAGTTTTTGTGAGGAAGCCATGTTTATAAATGAAACTCAGTATGGTATACAATTGCTTTCTGTCTGTTAATGTTTCACTGTGTGTGCAGTTCTAAACACTGCTGGAGTCCTGGAGGATTGCAGGTACAGCTGGATGTGCAATTAATATTATTACTATAAGTATTACAGCAACTAAAGCGACTTCAATAATGATATAGAGGATTTTTTTTCTTGCTGGCAATACACTTTTAGACAATCCTATTATCACATGTTCTGTATTCCTAAATGCTCTACAATCCTCTATGCCCTGGGCATAACGTTCCACAAAATCAGCTGAATTTAGTGATTTATGCTCACATTTTCTGTTTGTATGTTTTCTTTCCCAGCTTATCCTTTAATGTTACATTTTTTGTAACTGGAGACTTTTACATTTGCAATGTCTCTACATGTTTTGTTCTTATGGTGTTTTGCTTACAGAGTATTCAATTTCATAAATATTTTATACTTAACACCTTAGGTTTTGACGTAACGGTCAACGGTGTGATTTGCTTCCATTTTCAGTGTTAAAGATGCATGTTTCATGAATCATTTTGTGAGTTACTGTATAAAGTATCTCTGTCTGTCTGTCAGTGAACCCTGTCTGTCAAGATCAGAACTTCTGCATCTCTTTTAGATAAATCTTGTATACTATTTACCAGCTCAAATACTAGCAGCAGCACAGTCACAAGGCACCATTTTTTCTTGCTTTCCAAGATAATTGCCTGCAGTCATTTCTCATCACTGAAAATAATATTGGTATTTTATTGGATGATGATTACTAATGGCACCTTGTGAAAGGTATGTTTACATAGAGTGTATTCTTTATATTTATCATGATCTTGATATTACTGAACACATCTTATGCCTCGTACACACGATCAGAATTTCCGTCGGGATAAACTCAGATGCATTTTTCTGACGGAATTCCATTCAAGCTTTGTTGCATATACACTGTCACACCAAATTCCAATCGTCCAAATTGCGGTGACGTACAACACTACGACGAGCCGACAAAAATTAAGTTCAATGCTAACGAGCATGCGTTGACTTCTGAGCATGCGTGTTTCTTTTCTCCATCGGAGTTCCATACAGACGAAAGGGGAATTTTGATAGAAATGTTTTTCATCTGAAATAAAGAGAACATGTTCTCTTTCTAAGTCCGTCGGAATTTCCGATGGGGCACACACACGGTCGAAATATCAGATGAAAAAATGATGTCTGACTTTTTCCATGGGAAATTCCAATCGTGTGTACAAAGCATTGGGCCAGTTTCAAATGTAGAATCCAAAAACCTTATTCAACAGAATATGAAATTGACAAATACATTTTAGCAATTTTGAAGAAAAACAGCCAAGGGATTGGCAAAATACAAGCGTAAAGGGGGCTGGGCACTGCCCCAGGAGACGTGTACAAGTGCAAGGATTTTTTTTTTTAAGTACTAATTTACAGAGAGCAGTGAATTTAATAATGCCAAAAGTACAACAATGAAAATTCACTTTTTCTTTACAAAACCGTTTTTCCTATCCCCTAATCCTACCTGTGAAGTAGTGCATCTCTACTATGTAAACAATATAGAATATTACATTTACAAAGGAAAATAGCCTTTTAAAATCCTATTCATTCACATTTCCTAGAAAATGTACTATATTTTGTAAATAATGCAATGAGGACTTCCCAAAATACATACCAGACTCTTATCAAGGAAGATAAAGATGTGTTTTGTATTTTGGTGTCCTCATTATTTATAAAATTATTTATAAAATAAAATAAGTTTTCAAAGGATACATGAAGTAACCGTTTTTTTCTTTAAATTTCACTTTTGTCTATTATGCATCTTGTTTGCAAATATACCAGGAGATTTATGTATGAGTAGGTAATAGGTATGACTGCTGTGTCTTACTGGACACCTACACTTTGGTATTTTGCTCACGTGCCTTCTTAGTCCACCCCATTATCACCCAATTATCATGTTACCTTTGGTACTGATTGGTACAACTGCTGTATATTATCCAGTATCTCTCAATCCATACCTTAGGTGAACTAAAGGACAAGGTTACATGATTCTCCACAATGCAATAGGAGATACTGGATGGGTACATCTGCCATGGTCAGAGTGAAATACAATATTTCTTGAAGTTTGATGTAGACCCATTTTGACAGATACATATGATTGCCATATGCTCCTTGGCATGGTGTTATATCATTTGTATTTTGGGGAGCTTATTGGTCTATCAGAAGTGCACACCTTGATATTTTGAACTTATTTGATATAACATAAGTGTTACTTTTGTTTGAAAGGGTCCATATGTATGTTTGAATTGTTGGAAGAGATGTCTGCTTATTATATAATTCTATAATTCGGGTGTGTACAGGGGCGGACTGACAACTCATGGGGCCCCCGGGCAACAGGAGATCATGGGGCCCCCTGTATCCCTGCCCACACTCGAGCTACACCCATACACATCATGGGGGCACACAGCAGGGCCTAGGGGCATGGAGCAGGGCCTAGGGGCATGGGGACAGATAGCTGGGCATGGGGCACAGAGCAGGGTGTGGGGCAGACATCAGGACATGGGGGCACAGAGCATATCACGGGGCACATCACAGGGCACATTATGAGGGCACGCATCAGGGCATGGGGGCATGCATCAGGGCATGGGCACAGAGCAGGGCATGGGGCACAGAGCAGGGCAAGGGGGCACAGAGCAGGACAAGGGGACACAGAGCAGGGCAAGGGGGCACACATCAGAGTATGAGGCAAAGAGCAGGGCATGGGGGCACAGAGCAGGGCATGGGGCATATATCAGGGCATGTGGCAGAGAGCAAGGTATTGACAGATATTAGGGCATGGGACAGACCAAGAGCATTGTATGGGGCAGAGAGAGAGCAGGGTATGGGGCAGAGAGAGAGAGAGAGCAGGGTACAGGCAGATAGCAGGGTATGGGGCAGAGAGAGAGAGAGAGAGAGCAGGGTATGGGCAGATAGCAGGGTATGGGGCAGAGAGAGAGAGCAGTGTATGAGGCAGAGAGAGAGAGCAGGGTATGAGGCAGAGAGAGAGAGCAGGGTATGAGCAGATAGCAGGGTATGGGGCAGAGAGAAAGAGAGCAGGGTATAGGGCAGAGAGAGAGAGAGAGAGCAGGGTATGGGGCAAAGAGAGAGAGAGTAGGGTATGGGGCAGAGAGAGAGAGAGATGGGTATGGGGGCAGAGAGAGAGAGCAGAGTATGGGCAGATAGCAGGGTATGGGGCAGAGAGAGAGAGCAGGGTACGGGGGCAGAGAGAGAGAGAGAGAGAGCAGGGTATGGAGGTAGAGAGAGAGAGAGCAGGGTATGGGGGCAGGGTATGGGGGAGAGAGAGAGCAGGGTATGGGGGCAGAGAGAGTGGGGGCAGAGAGAGAGAGCAGGGTATGGGGGCAGAGAGAGAGCAGGGTATGGGGGCAGAGAGAGAGATCAGGGTATGGGGGCAGAGAGAGAGAGCAGGGTATGGGGGCAGAGAGAGAGAGCAGGGTATGGGGGCAGAGAGAGAGAGAGCAGGGTATGGGGGCAGAGAGAGAGAGAGCAGGGTATGGGGCAAAGAGAGTGCAGGGTATGATGCAGAGAGAGTGCAGGGTATGGGGCAGAGATTGCAGGGTATGGGGCAGAGAGAGTACAGGGTATGGGCAGAGAGAGTGCAGGGTATGGGGCAGAGAGAGTGCAGGGTATAGGGCAGAGAGAGTGCAGGGTATGGGCAGAGAGAGTGCAGGGTATGGGCAGACTCTAGGGCATACTAGGCATGGAGCAGTGTCCAGGATGCTAGGCAGGGATACTGTATAGGGACACAGTACAGGCTTCCTTCCTAGAAGCAGAGTAGCGCAGGAAGCGGCTGTAAACATACCTGTCGTGATGCGCTTCCCTGGCCGGCCCCCCTCTCTTCTCATCTGTCCGAGGTGATGCCAAATAGAAGCACCTGGGGTGGATGGAAAGGGAGAAGGAGGGGCTGGCTGGAGGAGTGCATAACGAGAGGTATGTTTACACTGCAGCCTTAGCAGGAAGCAGTGATACGGGACCCGATCTACCTGTCAGCTAGTTGTGATTGACGGGTAGATCGAAGGGGACGGTGTCATGGGGCCCCCTACTCCGTGCCCGAACGGCCCTATGGTCAGTCCGCCCCTGGGTGTGTATACTGCAATCTTTGTAATGAGAGACCTCAGAGGGCTGGTTCCATATTGATATCATGGTGATGTTATACAGTACAATATACAGTATGTATACAGTGCTGTGTGATATATTTGGATGGAAATCCCCCCTGTAGGGGGGAGACATGATACATTTATATGATGTTTTATTAAAATTCATGTTTTTTAACACATATATAATTTTGCAGTATATGGTGTACAAAAAAATATTGTGTGCATTGATAAGGATGACTTCTGAATGCTTAAACTAATTAGTTTATAGGTGACTTGATTCATAGACAATGTTATTCAGGTTTTTGTTGGCCTTATTTAGTATAGATGACACAGGGCTCACCAGCTGGAATCCATTCAAATGATAGCTATGTCTTTGGGCAACACAATTCAAAACTTGTTTTTTCAGGTGTTTGTTGGCCTTATTTAGTATCAATGACACAGGGCTCACATATTCAAATGATAGCCATGTCTTTGGGCAACACAATTCAAAAGGTTTTTTCAGGATGAGAGATAGGAGGAGGGAAGGACGAGGAGAGCGGGATGAAGAAATATACTCAAAGATAGACAAAAATAAGATATATAGCAAAGAGAGAAATATTAACAGTAAAGAAAGGGTAAGGAGGGTAAGCGGGAAGAAGGAATATACGGAGAAGAAAATTGGAGCCACGGGTGGGTGGCCTGGCACTTGCACTGCTCTGCTCTGTAACACCCCCAGGTGGAGGATAAGTTAGAGGCGTGATAGTTTTTTTTTTTGTTTATCTATTTACTTGTTTATCTTTTTTCCCATATGTGTATATGTATGTATATGTATACATATATATATGTGTGTAGGTGTGTATATACAGTATGTATATATATAATTTTTTTTTTTTTCTAGAGAGACACCAGGCGACCACAAACGGGGGGAGGTGATCCTCACGCAATTTTTTTTTTTTTTCTGCCCTGGTCCGCCGTCGCCCGTTGATCAGTAATCCCAGCAGTAGACAGAAAAGGGGGGGGGGGGAGAGAAACGAGAAAAATGTCTGATATATCCTTTACCTCATATACAGTAATGTAAAAGGGCTTAATACCCCGGAAAAAAGAATCCGATTGCTAGCGGAATTACATAGACTTAAAACAGAGATAGCCTTTATACAGGAAACCCATTTCAAAGAAGGCAAAACCCAGAACCTCAAAAACCGCAGATTCCCGATAGTCTACCATAGCACATCACAGAACTCAAAATCATGTGGGGTATCTATTTTGATATCAAAACAGGTGGTCTGGAAGGAATCTGCGGTGATTAAGGATGATGTAGGGCGACTTTTAATAGTTAAAGGAACACTGAACCAACAGAAAACCACGTTAGTAAGTATATATCTACCGAATGCTGATCAGATAAACTATTTAGAGAAAAGTCTACAAATGGTGTACCAACATAGAGAGGGAGTTTTGGTGATAGGGGGTGATTTAAATTTAGCCCTGGACCCTACGAGTGACACGTCGAAGGGTATATCTCACATGTCATATGTTAAATTAAGGAAAGCAAAAAAACTCCTACAAGAATTACAATTAATTGACAGCTGGAGGATTGCCCACCCACGGGAAAGGGATTACACGTTCTTTGCGGCTAGATATGGGTCATATACTAGAATTGACTATGTATTAATTCCTCAAAATTTAGCGACATCTATAGTGGATGCCTTTATTGGATCGCTCACGCTATCGGATCATGCTCCAACAGATTGTACACTTAAATGGGGAGAGGAGGACAAGAAAGAGTGGCATTGGAAGATAAACGAGACTCTATTAAAAGACCATATATACGCGGGAAAAATAGGAGAGGGACTAGAATTTTTTTTCGCAACAAATGACACAGTCGACACAACGCCCTTTTGTCTGTGGGAAACGCATAAATGTGTAACTAGAGGTAATCTTATAGCAATGGGAACACACAGGAAAAAGAAACTTAACGAACAAATAGAAACACTATTTAAACGTATTGGGGAGCTAGAAACGGTACACAAAAAAACCCAGGCTCAAATAACAGAACAAGAGCTAGACGAATCACGAGAAAAACTGAATCTTTTACTGATAGAGAAAGCTAAAGCTAAACTGAGAAGGGGGAGACGAACACTGTATGAGTACGGGAACAAACCGGGTAGATTATTAGCTAACGCCATGAAAGAAGTCCAGAGACAAAATCACATTACACAGATTAAGTCAGTTAACGATGAAATGGTTAATACCCCTCAAGAGATCGTGAGATGTTTTAAGAAATACTACGAGAAATTATGTCAACTGGAGGTCAAGCCCTCCGTGGAGAAGGAAAAAGAGAAAATAGAAATAGCTAAGAAGTATATAAAAGACACCCAGATGCCAACAATACCAGAGGATATAGCAAAAAAATTAGATGAGCCGATCGCAAAGGGAGAGTTTCTAGAAGCGATAAAAGCATTAAAATTGGGCAAGGCACCAGGCCCAGATGGATTCACTTTAACATACTATAGGAAATATGCTGACAAATTGGCACAAAGATTTATAGAGGCCTTTAATTCCCTAAGAGAAGGAAAGGGAATCCCAGCGGAAACATTAGCGGGCATATAGTAGTGATTCCCAAGGAAGGGAAAGACCCCTCGCAATGTGCCAGCTACCGTCCCATTTCATTGTTAAATGTTGATCTAAAAATATTCACTAAGATTCTAGCCACAAGGTTAATAGAATATATCCCAGATTTGATACATCCAGATCAAGTGGGGTTTATACCGGGAAGAGAAGGGAGAGAAAACATACAACGAGTAGTAAATGCGATACATTTAACACATAAAGAAAAGAAGACAATGATACTAGTAGCCAGCGACGCAGAAAAAGCGTTTGATCGAGTGGAGTGGTCATTCCTAAAAGCAACGCTACAACACATAGGGCTAAAAGAAGGAATGATGAGCTGGTTTATGAATTTATACTCGCAACCTAGCACAAAAGTTAAAATAGAAGGTAAAGTATCTGAATCATTTAACATTCGAAATGGGACAAGACAAGGCTGTCCCCTCTCACCTATAATCTTTGTTCTGATTATGGAACCTTTTCTACGTAAGATACGAGCAAATATAAATATTAGAGGGGTGACAACAAAAGATGAAGAACAGAAAGTAGCGGCATATGCAGATGATTTAATTTTTTTCATAACATCTCCAGTAATTTCATTACCGCCCTTATTGGCAGAAATAAAAGAGTATGGAAAATTATCTAACTTTAAAGTCAACTATGGGAAAACAGAAGCAATGGGTATAGAATTAAAAGCGGAAATAGCGGAGTAGATTACAACACAGTTTGATTTTAGATGGACAAATTCCCACATAAACTACCTAGGCACCAAGATATCAGGGAATCTAAATAAACTATTCGCTTTGAATTATATAACATTGGCAAAACGAATAAAATCAGATCTCGAGAGGTGGGACAAAGGAATTTTTACCTGGTTTGGGCGGACAAATATACTAAAGATGAACGTGCTCCCAAAAATCTTGTACCTAATACAAGCCCTACCAATTAAGATCCCACAAAGCTTTTTTAGAGAACTTAGAACAAGATTCCTGAAATTTATATGGGCAGGGAAACCAGCAAGGATAAGCAGGGCGATCCTATCATTACCCAAGGGGGAAGGAGGGATTGGATTTCCAGACTTGATAAAATATCAGGAAGCATCCCACTTAGCCAAAGTGGTGGAATGGTGTGGGCGGAATAAAAAACCCTGGATAAAAATGGAACAAGCTACAGTAGAAGTACCACTAGAAGGGATTGCATGGATTCCAGATAGCGAAATGACGGCAGAAGAAAGGAAACATCCAATGATAGGTGCCACTATACGCACTACTAAAAAGATATTTAAAAAAACGACAATATCTAAATATCCAAGTCCCCTAACCCCGATTCTGGGTACTAAGGCTTTCCGAGCAGGACTGATAGACCCAAAATTTATTGCAATGCGGCAGAGGGGTATTAGCAGGATCATCCACTTCTCAAAAAATAACCGTTTAAAGACAAGAAATGAGATCGAAAAAGAAACTATACCAGAATTAGATTTCCTTAGATTGCTGCAGTTAGAATCATTTCTTCAGAAAAAGGCAAATACGTATACAGAAGTTAGAAATCCGTCCAAATTCGAGCAGATATGCTTAGAAGGGGACTCAATAAGACACTCATTGTGTCCTATTTCTACACGATATTAATTAACTTAGAATTACCACAGGAATTTACATTTATACAGGCATGGGAGAGAGACCTGGGTTTAACTTTTACACAAGAACAAAAGAATAGGATTCTACGATTCACGCATAAAGCATCCATAGCAAGTAAATACGAAGAGGGAGGCTACAAGATACTAACAAGATGGTATAGAACACCAGTAATGTAACATCGTATATACCCTCAGATATCAGAAGTCTGTTGGAGATGTCATGAAGCGGAAGGCTCCTTAATACATATTTTCTGGGAATGTGAAAAGATACAGGAATTCTGGAAGATGGTAATGAGCACAATTAACGAGATTACGGGAATTAATTTAGAAAGTAGACCATCGGCAGTCTTAGTATTGGATATTCCAATATCAGTGGAAAAATAAAAGAATTCATTGATAAAACGTGGGCCCCTTATGTGAAGTACAGAGAGGGGTGAGGGGTGGGTTGGGGGACGGCCGAACAGGGGACGGATGCCTTTTTTTTTTTTTTTCTCTTTTTCTCTTTTTCTTTTTTTGTTTTTTTTTTGTTTTTTTTCTTTTCTCCCTGGAGCAGGGAGATGGGAAGGGCGGGTAATTAAAGGAGGTTAGAAGGAAAAGGAGAATGCTTGTGTGAACAGATAAGAGGGGGGGGATGGTGGAGGGAAAAGGGGGGGACTCCTCTCCACCATTACCCTCTTTATGTGTAACAACTGTAATTAATTTGGAAGATATGAAATGTAAAATCTGAAACGCAAATTTTGAAATAAAAAAAATAATAAAAAAAAAATGTTTTTTTTCAGGTGTTTGTTGGCCTTATTTAGTATCAATGACACAGGGCTCACATATTCAAATGATAGCCATGTCTTTGGGCAACACAATTCAAAAGGTTTTTTCAGGATGAGAGATAGGAGGAGGGAAGGACGAGGAGAGCGGGATGAAGAAATATACTCAAAGATAGACAAAAATAAGATATATAGCAAAGAGAGAAATATTAACAGTAAAGAAAGGGTAAGGAGGGTAAGCGGGAAGAAGGAATATACGGAGAAGAAAATTGGAGCCACGGGTGGGTGGCCTGGCACTTGCACTGCTCTGCTCTGTAACACCCCCAGGTGGAGGATAAGTTAGAGGCGTGATAGTTTTTTTTTTTGTTTATCTATTTACTTGTTTATCTTTTTTCCCATATGTGTATATGTATGTATATGTATACATATATATATGTGTGTAGGTGTGTATATACAGTATGTATATATATAATTTTTTTTTTTTTTTTTTTTTTGTGGCAGCCTGGTCTCTAGAGAGACACCAGGCAACCACAAACAGGGGGAGGTGATCCTCACGCAATTTTTTTTTTTTTTTTTTCTGCCCTGGTCCGCCGTCGCCCGTTGATCAGTAATCCCAGCAGTAGACAGAAAAGGGGGGGGGGGGGAGAGAAACGAGAAAAATGTCTGATATATCCTTTACCTCATATACAGTAATGTAAAAGGGCTTAATACCCCGGAAAAAAGAATCCGATTGCTAGCGGAATTACATAGACTTAAAACAGAGATAGCCTTTATACAGGAAACCCATTTCAAAGAAGGCAAAACCCAGAACCTCAAAAACCGCAGATTCCCGATAGTCTACCATAGCACATCACAGAACTCAAAATCATGTGGGGTATCTATTTTGATATCAAAACAGGTGGTCTGGAAGGAATCTGCGGTGATTAAGGATGATGTAGGGCGACTTTTAATAGTTAAAGGAACACTGAACCAACAGAAAACCACGTTAGTAAGTATATATCTACCGAATGCTGATCAGATAAACTATTTAGAGAAAAGTCTACAAATGGTGTACCAACATAGAGAGGGAGTTTTGGTGATAGGGGGTGATTTAAATTTAGCCCTGGACCCTACTAGGGACACGTCGAAGGGTATATCTCACATGTCATATGTTAAATTAAGGAAAGCAAAAAAACTTCTACAAGAATTACAATTAATTGACAGCTGGAGGATTGCCCACCCACGGGAAAGGGATTACACGTTCTTTGCGGCTAGATATGGGTCATATACTAGAATTGACTATGTATTAATTCCTCAAAATTTAGCGACATCTATAGTGGATGCCTTTATTGGATCGCTCACGCTATCGGATCATGCTCCAACAGATTGTACACTTAAATGGGGAGAGGAGGACAAGAAAGAGTGGCATTGGAAGATAAATGAGACTCTATTAAAAGACCATATATACGCGGGAAAAATAGGAGAGGGACTAGAATTTTTTTTCGCAACAAATGACACAGTCGACACAACGCCCTTTTGTCTGTGGGAAACGCATAAATGTGTAACTAGAGGTAATCTTATAGCAATGGGAACACACAGGAAAAAGAAACTTAACGAACAAATAGAAACACTATTTAAACGTATTGGGGAGCTAGAAACGGTACACAAAAAAACCCAGGCTCAAATAACAGAACAAGAGCTAGACGAATCACGAGAAAAACTGAATCTTTTACTGATAGAGAAAGCTAAAGCTAAACTGAGAAGGGGGAGACGAACACTGTATGAGTACGGGAACAAACCGGGTAGATTATTAGCTAACGCCATGAAGGAAGTCCAGAGACAAAATCACATTACACAGATTAAGTCAGTTAACGATGAAATGGTAAATACCCCTCAAGAGATCGTGAGATGTTTTAAGAAATACTACGAGAAATTATGTCAACTGGAGGTCAAGCCCTCCGTGGAGAAGGAAAAAGAGAAAATAGAAATAGCTAAGAAGTATATAAAAGACACCCAGATGCCAACAATACCAGAGGATATAGCAAAAAAATTAGATGAGCCGATCGCAACAGGAGAGTTTCTAGAAGCGATAAAAGCATTAAAATTGGGCAAGGCACCAGGCCCAGTTGGATTCACTTTAACATACTATAGGAAATATGCTGACAAATTGGCACAAAGATTTATAGAGGCCTTTAATTCCCTAAGAGAAGGAAAGGGAATCCCAGCGGAAACATTAGCGGCGCATATAGTAGTGATTCCCAAGGAAGGGAAAGACCCCTCGCAATGTGCCAGCTACCGTCCCATTTCATTGTTAAATGTTGATCTAAAAATATTCACTAAGATTCTAGCCACAAGGTTAATAGAATATATCCCAGATTTGATACATCCAGATCAAGTGGGGTTTATACCGGGAAGAGAAGGGAGAGAAAACATACAACGAGTAGTAAATGCGATACATTTAACACATAAAGAAAAGAAGACAATGATACTAGTAGCCAGCGACGCAGAAAAAGCGTTTGATCGAGTGGAGTGGTCATTCCTAAAAGCAACGCTACAACACATAGGGCTAAAAGAAGGAATGATGAGCTGGTTTATGAATTTATACTCGCAACCTAGCACAAAAGTTAAAATAGAAGGTAAAGTATCTGAATCATTTAACATTCGAAATGGGACAAGACAAGGCTGTCCCCTCTCACCTATAATCTTTGTTCTGATTATGGAACCTTTTCTACGTAAGATACGAGCAAATATAAATATTAGAGGGGTGACAACAAAAGATGAAGAACAGAAAGTAGCGGCATATGCAGATGATTTAATTTTTTTCATAACATCTCCAGTAATTTCATTACCGCCCTTATTGGCAGAAATAAAAGAGTATGGAAAATTATCTAACTTTAAAGTCAACTATGGGAAAACAGAAGCAATGGGTATAGAATTAAAAGCGGAAATAGCGGAGCAGATTACAACACAGTTTGATTTTAGATGGACAAATTCCCACATAAACTACCTAGGCACCAAGATATCAGGGAATCTAAATAAACTATTCGCTTTGAATTATATAACATTGGCAAAACGAATAAAATCAGATCTCGAGAGGTGGGACAAAGGAATTTTTACCTGGTTTGGGCGGACAAATATACTAAAGATGAACGTGCTCCCAAAAATCTTGTACCTAATACAAGCCCTACCAATTAAGATCCCACAAAGCTTTTTTAGAGAACTTAGAACAAGATTCCTGAAATTTATATGGGCAGGGAAACCAGCAAGGATAAGCAGGGCGATCCTATCATTACCCAAGGGGGAAGGAGGGATTGGATTTCCAGACTTGATAAAATATCAGGAAGCATCCCACTTAGCCAAAGTGGTGGAATGGTGTGGGCGGAATAAAAAACCCTGGATAAAAATGGAACAAGCTACAGTAGAAGTACCACTAGAAGGGATTGCATGGATTCCAGATAGCGAAATGACGGCAGAAGAAAGGAAACATCCAATGATAGGTGCCACTATACGCACTACTAAAAAGATATTTAAAAAAACGACAATATCTAAATATCCAAGTCCCCTAACCCCGATTCTGGGTACTAAGGCTTTCCGAGCAGGACTGATAGACCCAAAATTTATTGCAATGCGGCAGAGGGGTATTAGCAGGATCATCCACTTCTCAAAAAATAACCGTTTAAAGACAAGAAATGAGATCGAAAAAGAAACTATACCAGAATTAGATTTCCTTAGATTGCTGCAGTTAGAATCATTTCTTCAGAAAAAGGCAAATACGTATACAGAAGTTAGAAATCCGTCCAAATTCGAGCAGATATGCTTAGAAGGGGACTCAATAAGACACTCATTGTGTCCTATTTCTACACGATATTAATTAACTTAGAATTACCACAGGAATTTACATTTATACAGGCATGGGAGAGAGACCTGGGTTTAACTTTTACACAAGAACAAAAGAATAGGATTCTACGATTCACGCATAAAGCATCCATAGCAAGTAAATACGAAGAGGGAGGCTACAAGATACTAACAAGATGGTATAGAACACCAGTAATGTTACATCGTATATACCCTCAGATATCAGAAGTCTGTTGGAGATGTCATGAAGCGGAAGGCTCCTTAATACATATTTTCTGGGAATGTGAAAAGATACAGGAATTCTGGAAGATGGTAATGAGCACAATTAACGAGATTACGGGAATTAATTTAGAAAGTAGACCATCGGCAGTCTTAATATTGGATATTCCAATATCAGTGGAAAAATAAAAGAATTCATTGATAAAACGTGGGTCCCTTATGTGAAGTACAGAGAGGGGTGAGGGGTGGGTTGGGGGACGGCCGAACAGGGGACGGATGCCTTTTTTTTTTTTTTCTCTTTTTTTCTTTTTTTTTTTTTTTTTTTTGTTTTTTTTCTTTTCTCCCTGGAGCAGGGACATGGGAAGGGCGGGTAATTAAAGGAGGTTAGAAGGAAAAGGAGAATGCTTGTGTGAACAGATAAGAGGGGGGGGATGGTGGAGGGAAAAGGGGGGGACTCCTCTCCACCATTACCCTCTTTATGTGTAACAACTGTAATTAATTTGGAAGATATGAAATGTAAAATCTGAAACGCAAATTTTGAAATAAAAAAAATAATAAAAAAAAAATGTTTTTTTTCAGGTGTTTGTTGGCCTTATTTAGTATCAATGACACAGGGTTCATATATTCAAATGATAGCCATGTCTTTGGGCAACACAATTCAAAAAGTTTTTTCAGGAACTTACCTGCATCAGCAACCCCCCCCCCCTGATTCTTTGGAACTGCCTAGAAACACCTCTTATACCCCTGCTCTGACCATTAAAGCATTATTTATAGAGCCCAGGTCCTTTACAGAGGTGATATATATATATATAAAACACTGGAATGTTTTGATACATACCCAGTGAGAACTATTCAGATTTTAACTATTTGAGTAGAATTAACATCAGCCATCTTAACTCAGGAAAACTGTCCCTTGATCCCCCTATAGCCAGTTTCTTTATGGCAGAACTATGTTGAATTTGAGATAATACACACAGAGGTTGTTTTGCCAACTTGCTTGCATTACTGAGGTAAATTACCTAAATAATTATGTTTCCTACTGGCCAGTGTTATTGGGTTTTTCTTGGTTTTAAAACTGCTTCTTTGCACGTACAAGCCCATGGGAGTACAATAGCAGCTGAATCAGGTCAAATGCAGCTCAGCTTCACCTGCACTGAACTCTGAATGACCTTAGAGGCATCTTAAACTTTTTTTTCAAATATGCTGCAGCGAGTTCCCCTTTTAACATTTGGGAACCTAATTTTATATATTTCTAAGCATGAGCTGCATGTCACAAAAATGGGAACCAGTTTTATGCTGCTAATATTATACTTTCCCTCTACACTGTTAACCACTTCAGATCCGCGCTATGGACAAAAGACGTCCACAGCGCAGACCTGAAGTTCCGGGTTGACGTCTTTGGACGTCATGTTATTGTAATTCCCGTTGCATCGCTGAGGATTCGATGCGTGTACCTGGCGGCCGCAGTGTCCGTCAGGTACACGCGATCGGCGGTGACAGAGGAGGGACGTGGAGCTCTGTGTGTAAACACAGAGCTCCACGTCCTGTCAAGGAGAGAGGAGACAGATGCTGTTTCCCTTGTACATAGGGACACAGCATCTATCACCTCCCCCAGTCAGTCCCCTCCCCCCACACAGTTAGAACACACCTAGGGAATACATTTAACTCCTTCCTCACCCCCTAGTGTTAACCCCTTCAATGCCAGTCACATTTATACAGTAATTAGTGCATATTTATAGCACTGGTCGCTGTATAAATGTGAATGGTCCAAAAAATGTGTCAAAAGTGTCCGATGTGTCCGCCGTAATGTCGCATTTCCAATAAAAATCACAGATCACCGCCATTACTAGTAAAAAAAAATAGTAAAAAAAAATCATAATTATGTCCCCTATTTTGTAGGCGCTATAACTTTTGCACAAAGCAGTCGCTTATTGCGATTTTTTTTTACAAATATACGTAGAAGAATACGTATCGGCCTTAACTGAGAATTTTTTTTTTTTTTTTTTTTTTTAATTGGGATATGTATTATAGCAACAAATAAAAAATATATATATATTTTTAAATTGTCGCTCTTTTTTTGTTTATAGTGCAAAAAATAAAAACCGCATGGGCGATCAAATACCACCAAAATAAAGCTCTATTTGTGGGGAAAAAAGGACGTCAATTTTGTTTGGGAGCCACCTCGCACGACCGTGCAAATGTCAGTTAAAGCGAAGCAGTGCCGGAAGCTGAAATTTCGCCTGGGCACGAAGGGGGTTTATGTGCCCAGTAATCAAGTGGTTAAAATCATACAATCGACAGCAAATAGCTAAATACACAAGTGAAATACATATACTGGAGCTGTTTCACTTGCTAAAAGATGTATATTTCTGTCCATCCACTTTTGAGAATTACACAACTCTGCCACACAGCATAGCCAAGCGGATGACAATAGTCGTATCACTTGCGTAATGGAAAAGTGGGACAGGAACAAGACAATGAACTATTGTAAAGAGCAACTGGGTTCTCAAAATATATAAGAAATCAAGAGGGACTTAGCTCCTACACAGTATATCAGTTCAAATAGTAGGATACAAATAGCTGCGTGTGGAAAAACACAGTGTTTTCTATAGAGATTTTTATTAATAAAATATAGCACATTATGATGAATGATCAAGTCCTCCAATGGCTCAGAGCATCAATTTAATAACACATAGAGCCACTGGTAGAAATTCAATAATAATGATCAATTACAAGCCATCTTGTGACATAACACTTCCTGTGTTCAGCTTCATTTGAAAATGTCAAATATTTGGCATAGCGTGGCCGCAGCTGATATTATTGAACAGAATTTAATAAATTGTCTTAGCATTCCACTACAAATAATACAAACTTCATATATTCAACTGGACACTTCAAAGCATTTATAGTTACAGTATGTAGGGTAAACATAGAATAAAACATATGCAATAGGATTACACAGAATAAATGTGAGTCCTATTTTAGGACAATATCATTGATCAATATCAAGCTTGACAATGTTACTGTGTTCACAGATGATGGGACATTGCTGTTTGAGGTATATGGTGTGTTGTGACTTTTGCAGAGAAAATAAATGAGTTGTAATGACTTTTCACAGGGGTGTACTTAGTGCATTTAACACCTCCTTTCTCTATACAATAACATTTTTAATAATACAGTGGAACCTTGGTTAAGGAGTAATGCGGTTAACGAGCGATTTGAAAGACGAGCAACTTTTTTTTTTAAATCTTGACTCTCTTTGCGAGTGTTGTCTCGCAAAACAAGCATAATTCAAGCCAATGGGGTGTGCAGTACCACATTTGGCCAAAAGTGCGGGGGCGCCGGTGACACTCGGTTCAGAGCCGTTCGGAAATACACGTAAATACTCGGAAATACTCGATTCCCGAGTGTTTCCGAGCCTTTCCGGCACCCTCCCCACCTCTGGTCACATGTGGTATTGCACGAAAGAGAAGTCAATGCAGAACAAATTATCTTTGTTGCCGTTGACTTTTATGGGGAAACTCACGTTGATATGCAAGTAATTTGGATTACAAGCATTCTCCTGGAACGGATTATGCTCGTAATCCAAGGTTCCACTGTATTCATAAAGGAAGTACAACATTCAAACTGTATAAGAACTGTCGGGCTGAGATCAGTTTGCTCAGAGAGTAAGCCCAGAGGTCATTCTGCATTTTAATTCACTACCTCGGTGGTCCTGGGGTCCATGCAAAAACTGGGACTCTGGCAAATAGACGCCCCTGTCTGCACAGTTAGTAGGTTGCTCCCTGACTAGGAGCAAGCAACTATGCCTAGGTAATTGCTTTTGTAATTGAATACCTCCCGGACTTAACATAGAGGGGCAGTTTCCAAAGGGGCATGTAATGGTGTAAGTGGTACACTGCAGCAAAAAGTTAATGTAGATATTTGAGTGTGGTTTAACAATATACTGTACTTTAGGCAGGTTGGTAAGAATCCCACCTGGCACTGGAAAATGTATCATAATTTATCATAATTAGGACAAAAACATCCAATTGTTCATTAATAAAATGATTTATATATTTGTTTAGTAAGACACAACTTTTAGTCTGATTGGGGCGATTTACTAAAACTGTAGTGTTGGCAAAATCTGGTGCAGCTCTGCAGAGAAACCAATCAGCTTCTAGATTTTATTGTCAAAACTTAATTGAACAAGTTAGCACAGCTGCACCAGATTCTAAAAGCACCAAGTTTAGTTAATCTCCCCCTGTACAGTTTATTTAAAGCACAGCAACCCAACTGCTCCTGAAGAGAATGCAATGATGAACACCAATTCTACTGCAAACATATTTGACACTAAATATTTAGAAAACATCATTTGATACTGAACTTTGTGCTCAGTACTGCTATATCTGCAAGTTCACTGTATAGATATCTGTCGTGGCAATTTGGGGGTGTGCAAAGCACACCGCCATCTTGCCTTGTGCTCTAAAGCACATCCCCGATCTTAAATGAAATAATGCCATGTTTAAACTAAAAGATTTACTCACCATCCATTCCATGCCCATGCATACCAATCAAGAGACATTACAACAGCTTGCTCTCATCCATCGCTCCCCAGCATCTCTGCCCTTAGCAGCAGCTAGCTCCCATTTATTTATAGTGTCAACAAGAGTAACAAAAGAAGGTGGTGGCTTTACAAAACAGCCAATCAAACATGTTTGTATACTTTCAAAAGAACCAATCACAGACATGTGATTCAAAATAATGTATACGTAAACAAAAATCGAACACCACCTCCTATGCAATGACTATTCCAGATAGTCACTCCTCCTGTATGGAGGTCACTACCATAACCAAAAAGCATATATAGAAAAAGGGAATTTTTGGTCCTATAGAGAGCACGAAGACAGTGTGCCTCAATGGACCCAGCGGTTATCAAGGTAGTGACGGACAATAACTGAATATAAAAGTAATACATTTATTGAAAGTATAAGAATTATATATAAATATACACAGAATCAAGAATTAGAAGGTACAAATTCTAAGACCTAAGTATGAAAAGATTATCAACTGGTGGTAGCTGGCCAAAGCTGCACCCGTGAAAACAACAATGGTTATACACTAACTGGTACTGACATAACATACACTAGACAAAAACAGGGACAGACAAAGACCAACAGAAAATAAAAAGACAGCTGTCCGGACGCTTCAGTACAGTGTCCCCGTGAGCATTCCCAAAGATATTGCCGTATGGATAGGGGGCAATATCATGGAAGTATTTGGGAAGTGTTGACGGGGAGACCCCCTGGGAGATGAAACTAAATATAAAAATAAGAATTATTATATATATATATCTATTCTGAAAAAAGGGGACTGTGGATTATACTAGTATGTACTGATACAGATGAGGGGTAAAAAAATATATGTATTTTTTGTTTATATTGCCCCGAAAAATTACTTAGAAAAATGATAACTAAATAAAGTCCACCTGTCCAGAAAAGCCAGAGTCCCAATGCTGTATAAGAATTATATTGCGGTATAGAGAGGTAAGTGATGGTCAATGGCCTAGATATGGCCTGGTTGTGCCGAGAGAAATTCAATGATTATATTTTTTTCCTTTCTCCAGTCCCACTATGGTTTGAACAGTTAATAGCCTGAGGGCCCACATGTAGAGAGCTACAAAATGCAGTGCAGTATTCGCAGTGCTGACACTGCTATGTAGAGGGGTTCGTCTGCTCTATGATAGAGCTTGATAATAAGATGGCAGTAGGTCAGCACTAGCCCAAATTAAACACTGGTGATGAAGTGTGGAACGATCTTACCAGAGTCCACCTAGTAAGTAGTGCCGTTGCTCTCCATACCCGAACCGTCAGCTGTGTGGCTCAATGTGGGCTGCCCATCCATACCAATCAAGAGACATTACAACAGCTTGCTCTCATCCATCGCTCCCCAGCATCTCTGCCCTTAGCAGCAGCTAGCTCCCATTTATTTATAGTGTCAACAAGAGTAACAAAAGAAGGTGGTGGCTTTACAAAACAGCCAATCAAACATGTTTGTATACTTTCAAAAGAACCAATCACAGACATGTGATTCAAAATAATGCTAGCAGTGAGGTGTGCAAAACAGCTGGGTGCTGAGCCATGCTCTGTAAAACAAAAGACTCAGAAAGCATGGCTCAGCACAAAGCCATCTGCAAGCCAAACTGTCGCCATCTTTGCCAACCATACTGAAATCATGGATCAGATACCCATAAAATCTGTATAGTTATGCTACAGTTTTCATGTACGCAGATCTGTCCACTCGGAGTCATTTAATGCAGTCGACAAGAAGTGGCCAGTTCCTTGCTGAGGCATAAATGAACATCCCTAAAAGGAGCTCGCAAATTGTTGTCCATGAAAAGGTGTTGCGCCAATGGCCTTCCACCAACGTCTGTATGCGTGAATACGCTCACCTGAGCGCATTACAGCAAAACTGACACTGGGGGGACATCTGACAACATACATTTATAGAATTTTCCACAACAATATGCCACAGTCCTTTTACCCACAAAATATGCTTTACTGATTGTACTACAAGCACACATCTGATAGACATACTGTATACAAACCTCAGCAAACTCATTTCTAAATAAGGAAACTGTTCATTTTTATATGCTTTTCTGCAAGAGCTTACCTTAACCTCCCTGGTGGTATTCCAGAGTGTGGCTTGAGGTTAAATTTCAGTACCATTAGCAGTAACCCAGAGCCACACTCAGGATTGCATTGCAGGATCCTGGTGCAGGTTACTTACCTTGTCTCCAGGATTCTGTGATGTCCCCCCTCTGTGTCCACGGGCTGTGTCCTTTGCCCGAATTCTCTGTGTGCCGGGCTTTGTTCCCTGAGAGCATTGTGGTGCATGGGGCGGAGACTTGCAGCAAATTCAAAAAGTACTAAATTCATAACACATACAGTACACTGTAATCTTACAGATTACATTACTGTATGAAATCATTTCATATCCCTTTTGTCCCTAGTGCTTTGTTCAGTGCCCTGCATGTACTTTTATATTATACATATTGTTCTTTCTGGTTGGAAACTTGAGATTGTCCATGGCAACCAAAAAGTGTCCCTTTATGTCAAAAGCAGCGTTAGTAAATTAGAACACTTGCAGAATTGAATGATAGTGAATCGTGGGGAAATTAATTTTATTATTATTATTTTTTATAATTATTTTTTGTTATTTATTATTCATAATTCGAGATTTTCCTAGCGTGTGACGGAAAATATTGATTATATGAAGACAGGAGGCGAGTATCTTATGCATTATCTTTCTTTAATAATGCTCATAGCAGAACAATTTCTATAAACAGTTTAGAACTAAAGTCAATAGAAAAACTGAAAGAACTACGTTTCCCAGCAGTCCTTTAGCCTATGGCCACTCCCCTCTTGCCTCTATATAAGGACTGCTGCCTTGAAGAACTTCCTTTTTCTTCGTGCGAATCCCAACAATAAACGGAACTTGACGTCGGAAGCACCTCCCGCATCTGAGTCTTCGGTCAACCAGTTTGTTCTTCGTCCCGGAGGAGGGATCTTGCGTGTCGCAGATAAGTCCCAACGAGGACCAACAATCATGAATCGCAGCCAACGGGGCGTCCGAACATGCTAAAACAGTCCTGAAGTGCAGATCGCCGATATCCAGGGGAAACGGATGTTATCAGTATCCTGAAATAAAACAGATGTATGTAATAGGGATGGGTAGGGAGGGAAGATACTCGCCTCCTGTCTTCATATAATCAATATTTTCCGTCACACGCTAGGAAAATCTCGAATTATACTTCAGACAGGAGGCTCATATCTTATGCAAGTTCAAAGCTTAGCATCAAGAACAAAGTTTACATTCAATAGAGAGACTTATGCAGTATACACAACAAGGAACATCATTGCAGGATTGTCATGGCCACATGTTCCTCTGGTCTGAAGTAAAAGGAGCGAAAAACGGTCTCTGAGGACCAGTCGGCCGCAAGAAGGAGGTTCGTTAGGCCTCGTACACACGATCGGACATATCCGATGAAAACGGTCCGCGGACCATTTCCATCGGATATGTCCGATCGGGAGTTTGATCCGATGGCGTGTACACACCATCGGATCAAATTCCCCGCCGCCGGACGGCGCGGTGACGTGGCGGTGACGTTGACGCCGCCACGTCACCGCCACGTAACCGCACCAGGAAGTTAAACACTTCCGCGCATGCGCCGAATCCATTCGGCGGCGGCGCGGCGGTGGTGGGGGATGACATGTCTGCTGGTAAGTGTACTAACCAGCAGACATGTCGGGCGGACAGATTCCACCGGATATATTTCAAAGCATGCTTTGAAATCTGTCGGGTGGAGAAATCTGTCCGCTAGCCCATACACACGAGCGGAGATGTCTGCTGAAACGGTCCATCGGACCGTTTTCAGCGGACATATCCCCTCGTGTCTACGAGGCCTTAAAGAACCCCCCGCTTTGGCCACTTTGGTAGCCATGGCTCCTCTGGAAGAGTGTGCCCCAAACTGGGATATGTCTATGCCCGCCATGGCCATAGTTGATCTAACCCAACGTGCTAAGGTAGCGGAAGTTACCGGTCGATGGGGTGTCACGTAAGAGATTAGGAGTTGTGACGACTCCAGGGAGCGTAGGTCAGCCGTGCGTGACTCGTAAGTTTGAAGACACCGTACCACACAGAGTTATGGGTGGTCGGTGAAGAAAGGATAGAAAACTGACGTCAGGTCGGTCTTGGTCCTACGAGCTATCGAGAACTGTACGCCTTGCGGCGAGAATTGACGTCTGGAAATCTCCAAAGCCTTCACGTCAGAGACCCGCTTGACTGAGACCAAGCACAAGAGGACAGTAAGTTTAAAGGATAGGATCTTGAGAGATAACGCCTCGTTATCGTCCCATTCTGAAAACATGTTAAGGATTCTGGAAACGTCCCAGGTTGTTTGGTACCTAGGACGAGGGGGGCGTTTGAATTTAATGCCTCGCATTAATTTGCAGATTACAGGATGTTTGCCCACTGGCAATGAGTCCACCAGGCCATGGTGGGCCGAAATGGCAGATCTATATACGTTGATAGATCGATACGCCTTACCGGTATCGAAAGCATCCGCTAGAAAATTAACGACAAGTGTTATAGGTGCCTGGAAAGGATCAGCCTGCCGTTGATGACACCAACGCACCCAGAGTCCCCAGGCCGATCTATATGCCGATCGAGTCCCGGGGGCCCAGGCCACGGCGAGAAGGTCCCTAGCTGATTGTGAAAAGTCGTCGTCAGTACTGGTGACCCCGACACCAGGCAAGCTAGAAGGGTCAGAGAACCGTCCAATACCAAAGGATGTACCTCCTTGGACTGGTGCAGGAGGATGTGCGGAAATGATGGAAGCACTCTGGGATGATCTATGACCATCTCCAGCAGAAGGGGAAACCATGGTTGTGTCGGCCAAATGTCCGTGGCGAGGTTCGACAGAACCTTGGATCTGGTGCCCCCCAAGCGGTTGATGTATTGAACCGCCGCAATATTGTCCATGCGTACTAGAACGCAGCACTTGGAACTCTCCGAGAGAAAACTCTGGATTGCGAACAGGGCCGCCAGGAGTTCCAAAGCGTTGATGTGCAGCCGGGATTCCTGGTCGGACCAAAAACCACCTGTCGAAGTCTCGCCCAAGCGAGCTCCCCAACCTTTCCGACTCGCGTCTGATTCTAGAATGATATCCGGTTGCGGATTAAAATCGACTTGCCATTCCACTCGACGGCATGTCGAAGCCACCATTGTAGTTCGGTTCTGGCTTCCGTGGACAATGGGATCACGTCCGCGTATCGGAGACCCTGCCGAAGATGCAGGATCTTGAGACGCTGAAGGGCCCTGTAGTGGAGGGGGGCTGGGAATATGGCTTGAATAGAGGCCGCTAAGAGACCCACTATCCTGGCCAGAACCCGTAGTGATACGCTTCGTTTGCGTAGCACTGACCTGATCTCCTTGCGGATCAGTGCGAGTTTCGTCTTGGGGAGACGGAGGATCGCTTGCTTGGTGTCTACCAAGAAGCCCAGGAATTCCAACTCTTGAGTCGGGATCAGTATGGATTTCTCTTGGTTGATGAAAAAACCTAGCCCTTCTAGCAAATTTAGAGTCCAGGTCATGTGTGACAGGACTAGGGATTTGGAGCTCGCGATGATGAGGATGTCGTCCAGGTATATTATGAGACGCACACCTCTGCTCCGTAATGTCGCCACGACCGGTTTCAACAGTTTGGTGAAACACCACGGGGCCGATGACAGCCCGAATGGCAGGCATGTAAACTGCCACACGCGTCCCCCCCACAGGAAGCGCAGCAGGTGTTGTGAACCCGGGTGCATGGGTACTGTGAGATAGGCGTCCATCAGGTCCACCTTTACCAACCAATCGCCTGTTTGGAGAAGATCTCAGAGGCAATGGATCCCCTCCATTTTGAAATGTCGATACGTAACGTGTTGGTTTAACTCCCGCAAGTTTATCACGGGGCGGAAGCCGCCCCCTTTCTTCTTGACTAAGAAAAGGTTGCTGATGAACCCCGGGGAGTTTGGATCGACTTCGATGATGGCTTTTTTGGATATGAGGTCTCGCAATTCGTCGTCTATCAACATCGTGTTTTGCGTGTTGAAATAAATGGGGGCAGGTATAACGCCCAGTTGAGGTGGGGACATAAGTTCTATGTGAAATCCCCTGACGGTATTTAGTCCCCACGAGTCTGCCGTAATCGCAGACCAAGCGTGGGTAAAATATCTCAGCCTTCCCCCCACAGGTGTGTGATAACAAGTGGTAATACTGGGACTTACCGGTAAACGGGCGAGATCGAGGATCTCCTCTGCTCCCTCGTCCTCTCCATGGCCTCCCTCGGAGGGGGGAAGAAAGGAGCCGGTTGTGCCACTGCAGCGTATGAGGTCGGGGTTTGAGCATAAGGTGGTGCTGCTGTTCTGTTAAATGGCCTGAAGGAATGGCTACGGCCGGCAGAGCGGCCTCTACCTCTGCCGGCCCGGGCAAAAATCTTGTTATTGCCAGTTCTTTTGAGTGAGGACTGAGCCTTATCTAAGCTGTTGAAGAGCCCCACAAACTTATTAATATCCTTGACCAAGGAATCCCCGAACAGTAATCCCTCAGCGGCCGGGCCCGGCTTGGTTTCGGCTAGATGAGCCAATTGAGGGTCCAGGCGCATAAGGATGGAGCGTCTGCACTCCGTGGAGCAGGCTGAGTTTGCATTTCCCAGTAGGCATATGGCCCGTTGGGCCCAACCCCGGAGTTGGGTCACATCGACCACAGTATCTGAAGTCACCGCTTGCTCCGAGAGGTTCAAGATCTTAGTCAATGGGCCCAGGAGATCCAGGACACGGTCCTGAATTTTCCTGAAGGAACGGTCAATGCCCTTTTGGGGAATTTTCCCGAATTAGCCAAGTATTTGGCCAGGATGGGGTCAATCTCTGGAGTGTGGACCACTTTTTTGGGGATGTGTGGGCGTGGACACTCGGCTCGCAATTTATTGCGATTGGTCCTATCCAGGGGTCTGCGTGCCCAAAATTCAATATATTGGGACACATGTGGTAGAGGGGACCAATCACCCGAGCGGGGATGAGAAATGGCATCCGGATGAAATAGTGGTTCGCCAAGGGCGTCCGTTATGGCAATGCCCTGATTATCAGGGTTGGCGTCGTGGGGATGCGCCAATGACCCAGCATCCGCCCCGTCCTCATCTTCGGACCCAGAATCCTCGAATTCGGATGCAGCCGATGAGGTATCATCCGAATCGAGTACGAACGAATCCGGCTTCGTTCGTCTAGGGGGTTCATGCCTCTGATTTGACTCCCTGAGGCCCAGGGGTTGAAAAGGGTCCGAGGGGCGCGTGGGGTGGCATTCCGTGTGGGGTAATGCCTCAAACATATTATTTACTTCCCCTGCCGGGGAGTCATCATTTGTTGCCACATGCTTCCTCTTCTGAGAGGATTTACCCCTCTTCACCTGTGGTTCATCACATATGGCCAGCGGTGAGGGGGCGGTATGGGACGGAATCTGCGATCCCGGGGGAAGGGAAACCGCAGCCATAGCAGCCTGAATGGATTTAGTGATGAATTCCTGGATCTGAGTAGTGCTCAGGAATCCTGCTGCTCCCTGTGGCATGGAATCTCCCTTGGTGGGAGATGAATTTCCCTCAGCCATGGTATCGGTTTTAATAAGATTGTACCTGTAGATTAGGTTTATGTTCTAATTAGCTTTAGGCGGCACCGCTCTCACCCTTCCCTCACACCTCCACAGCGCTTCTGGTATTGCTGTGAGGGAGGGGAGGAAAAAACGCTCGTTTTCCCGAAATCCCGCGAGATTACGGCTCCCGGGGCCTTCTCATTGGCCGGCGTAATCCCGCGAGATCTCGATAGTGAGATCTCGGCGGCCCAGGGGAATTATGGGAATGTCCGCCTCCCCGCCGAGCGCGAATGAGGGACAGAGCCAATCAAGATGGCGGCGGCGCCTCAGGTAACAAAGAGAGAGGCGCCGTCAGTACCATTAATAGGGCAGGTTAGGGGTAAAAAAAAACCTGCCGTGGACGGCGCCGACCGCGCTGAGACTATCAATGTCCCAACCTAAAAGAAAAGACAACTCATATAGACAATAGTAATAAATACTTTTTAGAAAAATATACACTTATCTTTGTTCCATCTATGAGCAGAAAGAAAGAGGAAGTTCTTCAAGGCAGCAGTCCTTATATAGAGGCAAGAGGGGAGTGGCCATAGGCTAAAGGACTGCTGGGAAACGTAGTTCTTTCAGTTTTTCTATTGACTTTAGTTCTAAACTGTTTATAGAAATTGTTCTGCTATGAGCATTATTAAAGAAAGATAATGCATAAGATATGAGCCTCCTGTCTGTAGTATAAGTATAATTTATGATTTTGTGTTTCAAACTTTATAATACCCAGGATGTTTACTAGACTCTTGTTTGGACAGATTTAAGTGAGTTATTACTAAGAAGTACAATATAAAACGCCAAATTTCTATGCAAAACAATTGTACCGCTTTGAGTAGCAAAAATCTGACATAATCATACCACCAGGGTGGCTACAGAAGAACTTCAGCATTATATATGGAGAGTGCACATAGTGGTAACATGTATGTAATTTGCAACACTGTGGGGGTTATTTACTAGGCAAATCCACTTTGTACTACAAGTGCACTTGGAAGTGCACTTTCAAGTCTGAGGGGGACATGCAAGGAAAATAAAAAAACAGCATTTTAGCTTGCACATGATTGGATGAGCTTCCCCTCATTTCAGATCTTCCCCTCAGATCTACAGTGACTGCACTTCCAAGTGTACTTTCAGTGCAGTTGTAGTGCAAAGTGGATTTTCCATTTTGTTAATAACCAAAGATGTCGCGAACATAAAAATTTCCGTTCGCGAACGGCTAACGCGAATTTCCGCAAATTTTCGCGAACAGGCAAACCGCCGGAGACTTCAATAGGCAGGCAAATTTTAAAACCCACAAGGACTCTTTCTGGCCACAATAGTGATGGAAAAGTTGTTTCAAGGGGACTAACACCTGGACTGTGGCATGCCAGAGGGGGATCCATGGCAAAACTCCCATGGAAAATTACGTAGTTGACGCAGAGTCGGGTTTTAATCCATAAAGGGCATAAATCACCTAACATTCCTAAATTGTTTGGAATAATGTGCACACGCTGGCAGGCAACTGACTGCTATTCTATTAAGTTAACATTTTTTTTTTTTAAATGTAATCTACTGTGACACCAGATATGAGTGGTGGCACTGGGCAAGTGGGCACAGTATATGCTGTGAGCCTGACACACGCTGGCAGGCAACTGACTGCTATTCTATCACAGTCAAAATTGTTGTTGTTTCTTTAAATGTAATCTACTGTGACACCAGAGATGAGTGGTGGCACTGGACAAGTGGGCACAGTATACACTGTGAGCCTGACACACACACTGACAGGCAACTGCAATTAGATTACAGAGGAGAAAAAAAACAGACTGATGAACTAGCCCTAAAAAGGGCTTTTTGCGGTGCTGTCAGGACACTGTCCTTACAGCAGAGATCAGATGAGTCTTTCAGGACTGGAGTGGACACTGAATACACTGGCCTAGCTATCGATTTCCCTATCAAATCAGCAGCATCTACACTGTCCCTCCTCCCACTAAGACTGCAGCTTCCGAATGAATCTAAAATGGATGCTGTCCAGGAGGTGGGAGGGTCTGGGAGGGAGGGTATGCTGTTGATTGGCTAGAATGTGTCTGCTGACTGTGAGGTACAGGGCCAAAGTTTGCTCAATGATGATGAATAGGGGACGGACCGAACATTGCATATGTTCGTCCACTGCGGCAAACGCGACAAATTGAAATGTTCGCCGGGAACTATTCACTGGTGAATCGTTCGGGACATCTCTATAAATAACCCCCTGTGTCTACAATGCATGGTGCAGGGGTCAAGAGTGGACTTTTGGGAAGTAAGTAATTGACCAAGAGGATAAGTTAAATGTCATTTATTTTGCCACTATGTTACACATATCACAGAAAGAAATCATTGCATAACAGTCTTGTGCTATTTCTTATTCAGCAATAATAGCAGTGAAATAATTGTTATATGATTTTTTTTTCATTATTTTCCAATTGTGAATATGATTGACTGGATCATCCCATGGTCTAACATGATATAGAATGATTTTATTGTAGCAAGAGCTTTCAGAAAAATAATAATGCACTAAACCGCATGTGGTATTTCTTGTACAACCCAATGAATGAGATTGTTATATAATATTTTATTATTTTACTAAAAAGTGTGTGTTGTTGATTACATAAATGAATAAAAACATGACCATTTTGGTACAATTTAACACCACCCACACCTTTTAATACAGAGCCCTGTGTAAAAGGTTACATGCACCTTTTTTGGTCCTTTTTGGTGCATTAGGCAGCCTATTTATTATAATAAATAAACATGCAGCATAAGGCCCCTTTCACACGGGCGGACCGTTCATTTTTTCGGCAGACCTGAACGGGTGCTCCATGCAAGCGTCGGAGCATTGGATGTCAGCGGTGACATGTCCGCTGACATCCGACCCGCTCCGACCCACTAAAATCAGAAGTACGGCGATACGTCGCCATCAGTCCATGGCAAATCCGATCAAGTGAGATCTGATGAAAACCGACATGCTGTTTTTGTCTGATTTCTCCATAGGAGACAGTGGCGCTCGACAAGCCCCTCCACGCTCAGTGAGCAGAGAGGGACCTGTCATCTGCCAGCTCTGCGGAGATCAACGGAGAGATCTCGCGCTGAACTGGAGGGAGCTGGCGGAGTCCATAGCAACGGATCTGCCTCGTGTGAATGAGGCCTAACATGTCAATGAACTCTTACTAAAGATCACATGTAAAGTGAAGGAGTATTTTAATAATTTGTTAATTCCCTTTCATGTGATTTTAAATTGTAAATTAACCTCAGTTTTATTCAAGGTAGCTAAGTGAATATTCTCTACCCTGTCAGTAAATCAATTAAAAAAAAAAATGTTTATTGTATTTGCCAGAAGGGCTCTTGCACATAGGTCATTCAGTGTAATGTCCAGCATATCTCCTCTGCCCAGGCAGACCAAGTGCAAGATGTACCCACAAAACAAGATACGCCATTTTTTTGCTTAGTTACGCCGCCCTACTTAAGTTTCATATTTACGCTGGACGCTAGGGGCGCTTCCGTATATTTTCCACGTCGAATATGCAAATGAGCTAGATATTCCGATCCACGAACGTACGTACGGTCGGCGCAGTGTTTTTACGTCGTTTGCATAAGCGTAGGTCCGGCGTAAAATTACCCCTGCTGTATAGAGGCGTACGTAATGTTAAGTATGGACGTCGGGCCAGCGTCAAATTTTCTGTCGTTCACGTCGTTTGCGAAAACAGTTCGCGAATAGGGATTTGCGTAAGTTACGTTCACGTCGTTTTCATTGATGTTTTGCGACGTGATTTCGAGCATGCGCACTGGCATATCTCTACGGACGGTGCATGCGCCATTCAAAAAAAGCTTTAAAAAAAAGCGTCATTTACGTGGGGTCAAGAGATGATTGTGTGGGAAAAATCCAGTAGATCCTCAGTTTTTGAAATATGAAATACTAAGGCCAGCCAGTCTGGCGCCAACAAACATGTCACTTAAATCCCCTTTCCTACCTATTCTGAGGCTCTGTTTGAACATCAGCAAGTCGTCTTCACCATGTCTAGATGCCTAAATGCATCGCGTTGCTGTAATGTGATTGGCTGATTAGCAATTTGTGTTACCAAGCAATTGAACTGGTGTATTTAATAAGTGGCTGGTGAGTGTATATATGTGTGCAATGTGTACTGCGAGTAGCCTTATACTATATTTAACCATGTTCCTTAGGCCACACCCAATATTCAGCACAATTTATTTACACTAACTCTTCCCCACTTTCTCCTTCCTGGTTTTCCTTTTTAAATTTATATTGTTGATAGATATTATTTGGCATATTTTAGATGCTAAAAATTCTTGCTTATGTGTCCTTGGATAACAAAATAGTTTCAACATTTTGAATCTTCAACCCATCAAGCCACCTAAAGAGGTAGTAAACACCGCTTTTGAACTTGTACCTATGGGTAAGCCTACAATAAGGCTTACCTGTAGGTGTGGGGAATATCTCCTAAACTTGCAGTGTTTAAGAGATATTCAAACTGGATGCAGCCTGTGACATCATGGGCGCATGCGCTCTGAATGGACGACACTCCTGTGCACTCCCTGGAGCCAGTGAACCCAAAAGTGAGACCTGAGAAAGATGGAAGACAAGTCAGGGGTGACTGCTGAAGGGCTTCGTTCTAAGGTTAATGTTAACTACTTAACCCCCAGACCATATTGCTGCCCAATGACCAGAGCACTTTTTGTGATTCGGCACTGCGTCGCTTTAACTGACAATTGCGCGATTGTGCAACGTGGCTCCCAAACAAAATTGGCATCCTTTTTTTCCCACAAATAGAGCTTTCTTTTGGTGGTATTTGATCATCTCTGCGGTTTTTGCGCTATAAACAAAAGTATAGCGACAATTTTGAAAAAAATTCAATATTTTTTACTTTTTGCTATTATAAATAACCCCCAAAAATATATAAAAAAAAATATTTTTTCCTCAGTTTAGGCCAATATGTATTCTTCTACATATTTTTCATAAAAAAAAATTATAATAAGCGTTTATTGATTGGTTTGCGCAAAAGTTATAGCGTTTACAAAATAGGGGGTAGTTTTATGGCATTTTTAATAATATTTTTTTTTTACTAGTAATGGCGGCGATCAGCATTTTTTTTCAGTACTGCGATATTATGGCGGGCACTTCGGACACTTTTGACACATTTTTGGGACCATTGGCATTTTTTTAGCGATCAATGCTATAAAAATGCATTGGATTACTATAAAAATGCCATTGGCAGTGAAGGGGTTAACACTAGGGGGGCAGGGAAGGGGTTAAGTGTGTTCCTGGGTGTGTTCTAACTGTATGGGGGGGTGGCCTCATTAGGGGAAATCACTGATCTTCTGTTCATACATTGTATGAACAGGAGATCAGCGTTTCCCCCGCTGACAGGAACAAGAGCTATGTGTTTACACACATAGCTCCCGGTCCCCGCTCTGTAACGAGTGATCGCATGTGCCCGGCGGTGATCGTACCCGCCGGGCACGCGTGACTCGGGGGCAAGCGGGGACGCTAGGCCCTAGTGGCCGCTTTAATGCAGACGTATAGCTACGGGCTCTCACCCAGGAGAGCCACCGTCCCGCAGTAAAATGACGGCGGTCGGTCGGCAACAGGTTAAAGGAGGGTTCCACACGCCATTTTTTTTTAAAGTCTTTTAATAAAGACACTTACCTGTCCTAGGTGCCCACGATGCCCCATTCCCCAGAAGACAACACGTGTAGGACGAGGAAGAAAACCTGCCACGGTATGGGAAGAGGCAGATTAGGAACTTCCGCATAGCAACCGCCATTTCTAGTAAGTAAAACATTTTTTTTTTCAAATTTTTTACAGGATTTTTTTTTTTTTTTTTTTAGTGGACCTTCACTTTAAGTATTTCATAATGTGCTAGTATGATATGCATACTAGCACATTATACATTTGCCTTGCTTCCTATCTATTTATCAACCATGTATATGTTGATCAGAGCCCTGCCAACTGAATGTAAATAAGTTTGAAATATATGATGTTCATTCTTTTTGTTTGTTTAAAAAATGAAAAACGAACAATTGCAAACTAAACATCCGATCTAATGCTAATTTCATTTTAATATGAAAACAGATAAAATACATATTTAATTTGGGCCTATTTTGTTTATTTGAATCTTCACATGTTTCAATAAGGCCAAGAAGATGCATGTATTGAGATTTAAGGAGCATGCACTGCAGAAATTTTGAATGAAAGGTGAAATTTAAACTATTTACACAAGGTGGAGCTCTTCACAGTATGTACTGCCAAAAAATACCTATTGCAAATAGTTATATATCATCATATATAAATATAATTCAACTGCTTGGCATTCTAAATAGTCCCACCCTGTGTGATATGTTACACAGATACTGCAAAATACTGTTACAATTTTATTTTACGTTTTTATTAAAAGCAGTGTACATTGTAAATATTTAATAATAATCTAAAATGTTTAAAGCAGTCAGTTCATAAAGGTATATCTATGTTAGAAAGAGAAA